>JANIJG010015627.1:0-12520 GCA_024611175.1 Megaceryle torquata | reverse complement strand
GGAGAAAGTTGTCATTTACACATTCCAGGAACATCCTGGATATCTGGTACCTTGCTGTGTTATCTCTCCAGCAGATGTCAGGGTGGTTAAAATCCCCTACAACAACCAAGGCCTGTGAACACAAAGCCATTTCTATCTCCCTATGGAGGGCCTCATCTTCTTGGCTCTGCTGGTCAGGTGGCCTGTAGCAGACCCCTATCATAACATCACCTTCCCCTATCTTCCCTTTAATCTTAACCCATACACACTCCACCAGCTCATCATCCTTTCCCATATGTAACTCCATGGATTCTAGATGGTGGCTGATGTAGAGGGCAACACCTCCTCCCCTCCTACCCTGCCCGTCCTTCCTGAAGAGCTTATATCCATCTACCCCTATGTTCCAGTCATGGGAACCATCCCACCAAGTAACAGCCACTATATCATGGCTTTCCATCAGCACAGTGTCCCAGGGGGATCTTATCAAAGTATATAAATACCTGAAGGGAAGATGCAAAGAGGTTGGGGCCAGGATCTTTTCAGTGGTGCCCAGGGCCAGGACCAGAGGACACAGGAGGTTCCTCTCAACATCAGAAAAAACTTTTTTTACGGTGAGGGTGACCCAGCACTGCCACAGGTCACCCAGAGAAACTGTGGACTCTCCATCGTTGGAGATTTTTAAAAGCCATCTGGACACAGTCCTCATCAACCAGCTCTAGGTGGCCAACTTGAGCAGCAGGTTTGGACCAGATGACCTACAGAGGTGCTTTCCAGCCTCAAGCAGTCTGTGATTCTGTGAAACTATATGTCTTTATTGAAGCTGGGAAAGACAGTCTCTGCTCCATCTACACCAGGCCTGTGATAGGATGTCTCCAACCCACAAGCACCTGGGTACTCAACAAGAGCAGAGCTTCCACTGCTGCTGCCACATCGCCTGGGGACCACAGAGTCAGGGAGGGGAGAGTATGTCAGGAGCCAGTTCCAGGAGCCTGAAGCAAAGGGGAGGTCCTGCTTGGAAAGTCAAGGGATTCATCACCATTTCCTGCATAAATAAAGCACAATGTGTGGTCACCACTATTTATTTCTTACATTCTTTCTTTGTCTTCCTCCAGTCTCTCTGCTACTTCTGTTATAAGGACCTGTAGGGAATTACTGGACAACCCCTCCTCAGATAAACTCCTGTCTTTATTGCAGATGACTTGCACCTGTTCCTTCCTTACTGGTTGCAACCTTGAACCCAAGACTCTTCGGAAACCCCAAGGACATGGTCCTGTGCCCCACACTGCACAAAGATCAAACTTCATTTTCCAACAGCATGAGGAAGTCTTCATGAAAGCCCCCAGTCTGGTGTCATGGGACTGAGAGGAACTGGGAAGACGCTGGCTGAATTGCAGCCCTACACAGGGTAGATTTAAGCAGCTTTACCAAGAGACTTCAACCCTCCTTCCCTGGCCTCTGTCTTTCAATGTGAACACAGAAGGGTGTTATCCAGCTGCAAGGGTGTAAACAGAACAGAATATCTCTTTTGGCCAAGAAAGATTCTCAAATGTTTGACTTTAGAACTTGCCTTTTGCAGCAAACCATAAATGTTGAACACCTTCCAAAGATGTGATGAGGGTGATAGCATGTCAGAAAACTACAGAATCCCCCTTCTTGCTTACACTGACCTTCATTTCCTGGAGCCAGAGATGCACCTGTACAGAGAAAAAATGGAAAGGAATAGATTATAAAAAATTTATATAATTCCACAAGGGCTGGCAATTCATGAGGATTCCAACCCACATTTTGGGCCAAGTATTAAAGTGATCATCAAGAGCAAGTTAGCCACCTAGAAGGATCGTCAGCTAAAGCCCCTATGTACAGGTATCTCTGCCTGATTCTGGTACAAAGAGGTATTTTTTGTCCTCCCAGTGTACTTACAGAAGCAGCAGCTCTTCCATAAAACCTTGTCTATCTCATCTAGCCTGGGGTACAGGGCTTTGACAGACATCTAGGGGTCCTCAAAAACTGCTACGTATTTGTGATTAGAACATAAAGAAGACATGGACCTGTTGGAGCAGGGCCAGAGGAGCCCCAGCAATGCTGGGAGGGCTGGAACACCTCTGCTGGGAGGTCAGGCTGAGAGAGTTGGGGGTGTTCAGCCTGGAGAAGAGAAAGCTCTGGGGAGACCTTCTTGTGGCCTTTCAGCACTTCAAGGGGCCTGTTAGAAACACGGGGACAGACTTTTGAGCAGGGCCTTTTGTGACAGGACAGGGGGTAATGGTTCTAGACTAAAAGAGGTGATATACAGAGAAGATTTAAGGAAAACATTTTTTATGCTGAGAGTGGTAAGACCCTGGCTCAGGTTGCCCAGAGAGGTGGTTGACACCCCATCCCTGGAATCATTCTAGATGAGGTTGTCTGGGGCTCTGAACAACCTGCTCTAGCTGCAGATGTCCCTGCTGAGTGCATGTGGGTTGGACTGGGTGAACTTTAAGTGTCCCTTCCAACCCAAAACAATGTATGATCCAGTGATTCTTTGATCCATTTCCTTTTTTGTGTGTGTGTGATCAGAGGAGTCGTGCAGACTCTGCAGGTTGAGACTTCAGAGACTGCAGTGTGACCTGAATCAGAAACACACCCCAAAGTAGCAGTTAAGTGCCCATGATGGATCCCAGAGCTCAATCCCTCCCCGATCCACGGAAGAAACCTCACCCCATCTCCCCGCTTCCCCTCTCACCTGCAGCACCCTGGACCAACAGGAGGAAGAGGGGGAAGAGCAGGTACAGGATCTTCATGGCTGATGCCCAGTCCAGGTCCTCAAGGGACTGCAGAGGGAACACACCAAGGCAACAAGGGCATGGAGGACCCCAGGCAGTGTAGAAGCCTGGGCACTGTGGTATATACCAAACTGCAGATGTCATGTCCTGAACAATAGATGGTGTTTCCCATAGCTTATTCACAAGAACAATGGCTACCTATGTGACTTTGTGAATACTCTGCAAACAGTTCAGGAGGTTTCAGACAAGGCAGTACCTAAATACATGTTTTTCAGTTATCTTCTTTATGCTTTCTCACAAGCACAGGCTATAAGAAAAATGGGGACAATATTTTTAATAGAGCAGGTAGTGACAGGACAAGAGATGATGGTTTTAAACTAAAAGAGAGGAGATTTAGACTAGACTTAAGGAAGACATTTTTTACACTGAGGGTGGTGAAACACTGGCACAGGTTGCCCAGAGAAGTGGTCGCTGCCCCATCCCTGGAACCATTCCAGGTGAGGCAGGCCAGGGCTCTGAGAACCCTGCTCTAGTTGCAGATGTCCCTGCTCAGTGCAGGGGGTTGCACTAGATGACCTTTAAAGATGCCTTCCAACCCAAAACATTCTGTGATTCTATGATCTTATGTCTGGTGATACATGCTGTTTTAAGTCAAAAATCATCTGGCGTTATTTAGAGAATGCAGACAGAAAGCTTACCTTTGGAGTACCTCGGACCTTATGCATGGCACCCTTGTCTCTAAAAGAGATCTTGATATGTTTCTAGGTAGACAGAATCAAAGGGATAGACCTAGATATGCTTTAAGTATGCTTATGAGATAAGGGTTATGCCTAGTTCCTGTGCTCTGTTGCTTCTGTGTCTCCTCACTAAAGGCCAAAGAAGGTTTGCACGCTTTGGAGATGCTTGTGCCAATGCTCACTGCAAAAGCAATAATAAAGCTATGGTCACAAAATGACTGTGCAGCAGCTACTCAGTTAGGAGAAGAAGGGGAGACAAGTGTCTCAGTGCTCAAAGAGATCAAGAAAACATGATCTTTCAAGTTATCTAGAGGCTGTAAGAGTGGAAATTTTCTGTACCACTGCATGTAAAGAAGGTCCTTCAACTTACAGAGTACTCATTGCCCCAGTATACAAGACCCTGGTGTCCCTCTTCAAACACCAAAGAAAATTTCCAATCTCTCTTGTGTTGGGGAAACCCTTAGTCCAGCTTCAGTAGATTCTAAGCTCTAATGAGAAGGAATTCATATTTCCAATTTACTATTTTTCCTTAGAAAGCTCAGATATCATTATGTGAACAGATATATCCAACAGTTTGCCATTTAGATGGCTCCACTATGGGACTTGAGCGGAGGGACTGAATGGGTGGCCAACCTGTAAGAGACCTCATAGATACTTGCCTGATGGGCAATGGTCTTGGTCTTCAGGAAGCAAGAAACACTCAAAGAATCACTTGTGTCCAGATGCCCTTGGGGTCAGGGAATACCACTTTGCCCAAAACACCCTGGTTTTATACTGCTGCAGTGGGTGAGATATGCTAATTCCCACGGCCACATCTCCCCTTAGCCAATCAGAAAGTGACCCATCTGCATGGGGGTGGTGGGGTTGCATATCATCCTCCTTGTGGCAATGGGAAAGGCTGAGGTGCCTCCTGAGGGGTGTTACAATCTTCACCGTTACCCTCATGCAACACGTCTTGTGACATCCCACTGCACAGCGAGCACATGGGCTGTGGTGGCTCAGCATGAAGTGCCTGGACTTTGCCTGGTACAGACAGCAGCAATCAGTCTCAAAAAAGCAGATAAGGTTCCCCTCCTTGCCTCCTCCAGTCTGACAAAAAAAAATCAGCTATAATGGGAGAAGCTGTATAAACCTCCTTACCTTTCAAAATTGTAAGAAGGGCTTTTTCTCCACTTTTTGAAGTTTCATCAGAAGTTTTGGAAATAATGTGTTGATTGCTTTATTTATGAGCTGACATTCCAACACTTTCATATGTCAACATCTCCAGCTCATTACTTCCATATAAAGTCATGTCATATCACAGGTAAAAGAAAATATCATTTATTAATTGATTTTTCTCCCTTTCTTACTGTTTCTTCCATATTTTAGTAAACTTACAGGGTAAGACAACACCATGAGTCTTGTTCAAGATGTTCTGGATGAACAGGCCTATGGGGCAGTGGAATAGCTTTGCACTGCTGAGATAAAAGGTGTGCATGGTAACTGCTAAATGTTCAGTTAAATGATACATGAATGAACATGAAGGAAATGATCCTGCAGAGTCAGTGGGAATCTGCTCTGCTGGATACAGAACTGGACAGCAGAGTGGGAGATGCTGGTGGATGTCAGGAAAGACCCTAGCTGATGTGGAGACAGGTCCCCATTCACTCTTACAACCTTCTCACAAGAATTTGTGTCACAGGAGACTGGGCTACTCTGAATCCAGCAGGGACCTTCAGCATCAAGACCAGTGCAGAGATGCCCTGGGAGAAAATTCAGGTGTCAGGCCCTTGGCTCTGGAAAGCGCTGCACACCCCCAGGGGAAGCAGAAGGCAGAATGCTGAGGGTGATCTGCCTCCTTGGAATGGTAAGGATTCAGTCAAACAGCCAGGATCACTGGTTGCTGTCAAGGGTTAGGGCTGAGCTAGCCACTAGAAGAATGGCAAATGCTCTCTATTAACCTTTCTCTCTTCCAAAAAGGAATAGAGAGAGAATATGGGTAAGAAACATGGTTTGGAAAAGTAAACTAAAAACTGCTTTAATGAAAATAGTAACAATAAAATTAAATATATACAAAGAGATACAAAACCAATGTGAACCCAAATATAGGATAGCAATTATATCATCATCACCTCTGACGCTGTGGAACAGGCACTGGGGAATTCTCAGACTGGACTCACTGCAAATAGGAACCAGATTCAGGAGCTGGATTCAGGAACACACAGATTGAGAACGAAGGCAGAAGGGACAGGGTCTTCCTCAGACATCAGCTGTTGAAGAACAATCTTGACCCTCGTGATCCCTCAGCTTTATGCTGGATATGCTGTACATGGGATGGAATCCCTCACTGGACAGTTTGGGGTCACCTGTCCTGGCTGCTCCTCCCCTCAGGTGCTGCCTTTTACCTTCTGCACCCAAACGTGGTGCCCAAGATTGAGCAGTGCCCTTGGTCTGCAGAGGAGCCAGTATCAGCAAGAGCCTTTCTGCACCCCCAGCCCTTGGCAGTGACTCTGACCATGGAGCTGTCACTGCTGGAAGCAGAGACTGTCTGTGAACATCTGCTATGAACTTGAGACAGGGCAGGGACTGAGAAGAGATGGGGGTGAGAAGTAAAATCTCTGAACAGAGAATTGGTTCTGTTCTAGCTCACACCAGGAAAAAAAAAAAAAAAAATCAAAGTTTCAGCATTTCTCAGAGTCAAAGATGAAAGCTGGTGCAGGACCAGCAGCTAAGTTCTTCAGAGAGAAGAACAAGGTTCAAGATCCAAAAAGGGCTACAGCACCCAACTTGTGATGTCCAGTCGTGCAATACCCTGTGAAAGTCAGTCCAGGATACAGACAGGAATTTCACTGGTGCCCTCTCCCTTTCATAACTAAAGCAAATCCCAAGCCCCTTGGAAATCACTCAGCTTTCCCTCACCACCTTAGGAAGTACATAATCCAACAGCAACATCAGCAGAAACAAATGGATTCTGCACATCCTGGTTGCCCTGGCAGGCTTTGATGAGAACATGGAATGGGGAAGATGTCTGGAAGCATCTGCAGAAGCATCACGGCTCTGAGTGTTGACAAAGAGTGTGGGTACAAAGACTGGGATTGAAATGCTGCTCCTTACCCTCTTTTGTTTAACTTCTCTGATCAATCAAGAGGTTTTTTTTCTCAACTTTTTACATTCAGAAGTGACCAGCAGGGTGGAACTACTAGCAGCCCAACAGGATATACAGATATCAGTAAATTATATAAGCCTGGGCTTATTCCTTGTACCTGATACATACGGCTTGTACTACAGCTTGATATGGAACTCTTCCACTCATACGCCCTAAACAAGGATTTTACAGCCTGCCTATGGGAAATGATCTGTGGCCCTGCTATTCCCCAGACTCCCTGGGCATTGCTTGGTAGAGTGAAGGTTTGGGGATGACAGGGGCTTTCATAGAGATTGGGTGGCCCAGATAATTATAGATCAGTGCTTTAACAGGTGTCCTGCCCCTCTAGTTTAGTACAGCAGGCTGTACATGAGCAACGTGTCTCATTTTGGACCCAGAATGTGGCCTCTGACCATCTTATGAGTCTTCTCTGGAGGCTGGCAAGAGGATCACAGCAGAGAGATATGCCAAAGCTGGGGAGTTCCCATGAAAAGCAAGGGCATATGTATCTGTGGAGGCACCGTAATCAGCATGTTGTGGATTTTAATTGCAGCCCTTGTGAGTAGTCTTAGGAAAGTGAGGACAGCCCAGGCACAATGGGTTGATCACATTCCTCCTTGTAGGTGTAGGATATCTATGTAGAATCACAGAATCATAGAATGTTTTTTGGGGGGAAGGACCTTTCAGGGTCATCCAGTCCAACCGCCCTGCACTAGCAGGGCCATCTGCAACCAGAGCAGGGTGCTCAGAGCCCCAGCCAACCTCCCCTGCAATGGGGCCAGGGATGGGGGGGTGAAGTGCAACATGTATGTGACTGAGCCAGAAAGCCATGAAAACAAGAATTGTCTCCTTTGGGATAAACAGGCCCAGTTTTGATCAGAGGTAGTGCAGCAACAGAGATGTGCAGAAATCTGCATACCCAGGAGACGCAGAAGGGGATTATTTTGAAGGACAGTCTGATCAGCCTTGTGTAAGATGCTTCTCTGATGGCCCCAAGCATTTCTGGTACATCTACACATGTTGCAGTACCTTGTAAAAAGGGATGTATTCCATTCCAGCTTATTCTAACCCCTGAATTACCTTTGCTTTCATACAGCTAACACCCTTACCTGATGGAAAGTCTGATTTTAAAACAGCAGTTTCTGGATAAATCAACCCCATGCAATGCTCAAGGGCAGAGTACAACTCTTTGTGAGACCTCTCCAAAATTTGACAGGTCCGAGAGCCAAGGCTGCTCGATGACAAATGACCTGTGGCATCACAACCTGGAGCAGCTGGCTGGGAGCAGCACGGTCCAGAGCAGCGAGCCCAGGGCACAGCAATCCAGAAGATCCAGCCCTCTCCATCTGTTCGTTAGTGACTGGGCTATTTATAACTTGGTTGTGTTGATGGTCTACCTCTGCACCTCTGTCCCCTGAAAATTAGCTTTGCCTAGAAGTGAGGGTAGATTTCTACAATATTTATAGCTAACGTGCTCTGCAATTTGTTGAGCACCACCCTACCCTGGAGGAGGTACCAACCTTTAGAACACAAAGTCTCCTGTCTACATGGCTTCTATTTTGTTTATAAGGTCACCAGATCTCACTGTTATTGACCTTAACCTCCCGCTGGAAGAACATGAGCCAGACAGATTGATCCTTCATGAAAACTTTGACAGAATGAGCATGGAAAATGATATCACTCTGATCCTGCTCAGGTCTCCCACTGAGTTCAGCAATGAGAAAATCCCCATCCGCTTAACAACATTAATACATTGCAACACTGCTGGGTTGCCAGGTGGGGAACCATGAGTGCAGGTGAGATGCCATCGGGACACATATTTGCTAATGGAGGCTGGGTTTCATTCATCATACCCAAGGAGGCTGTAGTGAAGTGGGGGTCAGTGCCTTCTCTCAGGTAACAAGTCATAGGGCAAGAGAAAATGGCCTCAAGTTGTGCCAGGGAAGGTTTAGGTTGGACATTAGGAAAAACTTCTTCAGTGAAAGCAGTGGAACAGGCTGCCAAGGGAGTGGTGCAGTCACCATCCCTGGAGGTATTTAAAAGACAGGCAGATGATGTGCTTAGGGACATCGTTTTGTGGTGGGATTGGCAGTGTTAGCTTAATGGTTGAACTTGATGATCTTGAAGGCCATTTCCAAACAAAACAATTCAATGAATCTATGATTCTATGATTTTATGATTCTATGATTTAAAGTAGATGTTATCTTCTAGGAGGGGTTACCCACCTGAACATCCACTCTCTACCTCCCTGGTAAACATTTCCAGACCCTCACAGCCTCTGCACATCCACCAGATCTCTGTTCAGTGAAAGAACCAGTCACCTACTGACCCCCGGAGCAAAGTCCCTGGTACTCTGAAGATTTATGTTCAAGCTGAAACCTTAGTCACCTTTGCCCTACAGGAACTCAACATTACTTTGGATGCATTTTTTTGGCATCCCAAGTGAGACAAGCTCCACCGTGGTGGGCAGGTTAGGCTGGGTCTAAAGTGATCTGGAATAAGGTAAATGAAGTTTTAGGGTTGTCCCTGGTTTACTGCCTCCATGAACCAGATTGATTCAATGGTACTGGCCACTTCTTTTCTTCAGTCATTTGAAATATCAGCTTGCTATTTCTAATTGCTCTCATTTAAGCCCCAATGAAAGTAGCTCCAGCACCAACTGCGACCCAAAATGTCAACCCTGAACAAATGTCACTAAATGGCTAATAAGCAATTTCATTATCAGAAAGAGGTAACCAGAACAGAGTGGGCAGGGTGGTGCCATGGAGCTTTAATAGTCCTTCCTAGAATGTAGTAAGTGGATGTCCCATTTAGTCCTTGCTCTGTAGGGATACTGACCCCTCTCTGAAATGCTGCATTTTCCTCCTATGGCTTCATTTGTCTCATGTAACAATAGCAGGCCACACAACACTGTATTACAGCTGTGAAACTCTCCCAGTTTGGGACACTTAACACTCTCTTTCTCTCTACAGCTACCTGAAGGGAGGCTGGAGTGAGGTGGGTGTTGGTCTCTTCTCCCAGGTGACTGGTGATAGGATGAGAGGAAATGGGCTGAAGTTGCAGCAGGGGAGGTTTAGGTTGGATATTAGGAAAAATATCTTCCCTGAGAGTGTGGTGAGGCCTTGGAACAGGCTGCTCAGGGAGGGGGTGGAGTCACCATCCCTGGAGGTCTTCAAAAAACATCTAGATGTGTCACTTCAGGCCATGGCTTAGTGGTCCTGATAATATTTAGTAGATGGTTGGACTTGATGATCTTGAAGGTCATTTCCAATCTTAATGATTCTGTGGTTCAATTTCACCAAGGTAACACACTCATAGAAACAGAAAAGCAGGAGGCTGCAGCAGAGTCCCTCTGCAGCTTGGCAGGATTTCTCATCAGACAGTCTTTGCAGAGCGTGTGGCGTGGCTCTGCAGATCAGCCTCAGCCTGCTCTGTGGCCTTGATCGACATCACTTCTGCTCTCCAAATTGCACCCTACATGAGGTCAATGAGCTTAGCCCCGGTGTACACTTGTTCTGCCTGGGAGATGTTTCAGAAGAAAACTGGCAGAAACTGAGCTTGGTGAGAGGAGTGTGCAGTGGTGTGATACGAAAAAGTACGAGGTGTTCCTCATCTGGGAAAAATGGATCATTTCCCATCTCTACCAACCTTTTGTAGGTAGACTTCTCTCAGCCGATACCTCAGGCAGCACCAGCCTGACCAGTCAATTAGACCTCAACAAGTGGAGACACATCCTTGGAGATGCCTACAGCAAAAGAGTTTAATTTGTGGCCACTGCCATGGAATGGTCCCATCTTAGCTGGGAAAGGGACATAACAACTTCCATGAAATCACAGAATCATAGAATCAAAAAATCATACAATGTTTTGGGTTGGAAGGGACCTTTAAAGGTCCTTCTGGTTTTCTATCCTTTAGATTTTATCTTTGAGTCCTACCTTCCTGAAGGTGCTGGGAGGATTTAGGTCAGTGAAATACAGAAGGAGTGAGTTTCTGATCATCTGTAGGTCTCCTCCACAGTAGCAACATCCTCCAAAAGTCAGTTTTATCTCTCAGACTCAGGTTCAATATAAAGAGAAATGTGGGTGAAATGAGTAGGTTCTCCAAGCAGCCCTGCAAGTTTGCAGTCTTTTTGTCACTTGCTGATGCCCACTGTGATTTTCGTTTTCTCATCTCAAGGGAGAATAAGGCAGCTATTTCCATTGTGTACTGCCATCCTGAGAGCCAGATTGTGAAAGATACAGCTGGTCCCCTGGCTGAGACATGGCCTCACAGCCCCCCAGGAGAGCATGGGGATAACAAAATCATCCCTTTCCGGGGAAAGCTTGGTGGACTTACCTCTGCAGGGCTTATGCAGGACCCCATAAATCATAGAATCATAGAATGGTTTGGGTTAGAAGGGTCTTTAAAGATCACCTAGTTCCAAGCCACTCTGCCATGGGCAGGGAAACCTCCTATTAGACCAGGTTATTCAAGGCCCCATCCAACCTGGCCTTGACCACTTACAGGGAAGGAGCATCCACAACCTCTTTGGGCAATGAATCTTTCAAACTGAGCTCCCCAGAAACATGGGTAACTCAATCAGAGCAATGCAGTTCATTGGCAGGACCAACAGGGTAAGCCATCCCTTTGGGAGTCTTCCAGCTGTGACAGTTATTCTACAAAAATAAGTGATTTTTTTTTAAAAAAGTCCTATCCCCAGGATTTCAGCTTTGCCTGTCAACACCTCCCCACTCTATACCTACCTCCCCACCTCCTAGGCTTGCATAAATTCAAACACACATCTTAGCTTTGTTAACACTTGGACAGTCCTTGTAAGCCCCAGTGACCCCAAGCCCACATGGTTGTGGCCCGAGACCCTCTTGCCCTGAGATGTGTTAAAAATTCATCTGAGAGCTGTCCCAAGGGGTAGTCCCCAAGATGTCTGCACTGTGCTTTTTGTTAATCATTCTCTTCTCACTTTGTGGTTAGTGGTTGTAGCGCCAGAATCCCACGTGCTGCAGAAAACATGGATAAAGCTCGTCAGAAAGGAATAGTGTTTGGAGTGGAACCTGGAGTTAGAGGAGAATGTGCTGTGTGTTGAGCTGGAGAAAAGAGAAAGAGTTGCCTGGCAGATGAACTAAACAGGCTTCTGAATGTTCATACAGCCTGCTGGGGCACAGAGATGTTAGAGGAGAAGCACCTTCACTTCAGGAATGAACACTGAGTCTTCCCATGGCTTTCTGCAGTTGCTTAAACTTCTCCACCGAAGGCCAGGAGAGGATGCCCAGAGACCAAAGAACTTCCTGCAAAGACATAATGACCTGGCTGCACAGGTACTGGGCTCTTAAGGTTGGAAGGCAGTGGTGGTTCTGGAATCAAAACACCTTGTCAAGCACACAGGTCTCTCCTTATGCTCTCCTCCCTGTCCTGATTCCCTCTCTGCAGCGAGAGAGGCAGGAGCTCTGTGAGAGAAACCATGAGCTGAAAGGAGAACAAGGGAAAAGAGTGGTTCCAAATAAGTCCCATTGGATGAGAGACAGTTTTGGATGACTATGAGCATAGGAGTTTTGACTGTTATCTCATAGCAATTTAAAAGCTCAGTGTCCACTGTGACCAAGCTGTGAAGCTGTGTGAAAGTTGAGAGGAGAGGTCTCATCTTCCCTGCAGTGAAGGCTCAGCATGGACTCTGTCTTCCTCCTGACTGGCATCCCCTCAGCCCTGGACCAGGCAGTGGTGCTCTATCCCCAGGTCAAATACTGAAGGGAGACAGGAATGTTAATCCAGGAGGGTCAAAGCAAAAGTACTGGGAGGGAAATTTAATTAAAAAATGTTTAATTTGAATGTTAGAAAATTATCTCAGGTGAGATCATAGAATCATCAAATGGTAGGGGTTGGAAGGGACCTCTGGAGATCATCAAGTCCAACCCCCCTGCCAGAGCAGG
>JANIJG010015625.1:0-12974 GCA_024611175.1 Megaceryle torquata | reverse complement strand
AGACACAGGAGTCAGACGCTCAGGATCTCAAGCTGGGAGAAGAAGGAAGCCTCAAGGTGAAAAAAGATTGTGAAAAATCTTGAAAATGAGAAATAACTTCTGATACAATAAAGAAATGAGAATTTTATGAAGTTGAGTATAGGGGACATGCTCACAGGAACAGGTCAGTTGAAATATCTACACGACAGCATTCTGTAAAATTCAGTAAAAAATGTATTGTGAGAGGCAGTGTATAAAAAAGATATTTCAGTCATGTAAATAAGTACACTCTTTTGGAAAGTTTTAGGTTGAAAAAAGGATCGGAATGTGTCTTAGGTGAAGTATGTAAAACTTGGAGACAACTGGGACATGAGAAACCAGACATGGGTCTAGATGACAGTCCTACAGAAAGCCAGAATAATGATGTTTTCCATAGAGATGGAGAAATAATTCCACAGAAAAATGGATTGCAGAGGAATATTAGGAGGATACAGAAACCTTTCATCATCTCTGTAGCAATGAAATAGTGTCTGACTTCATGAATATCTTGCTTGGGTCATCTGAATTAGTTGTAGAAAAAAGGGTTATTTGGCTTGAGTGATTTTAATAGAACCTGGCTTTTGACAAAAGAATATTTGGACCATAATTATTTACTTTTAAATAAAATATCAGGTAATTTATACCATAGATGTCTAAAATGCCATCTGAAACAAATTCAATCCATTTTAAATTTCAGGTAAACTTTACTCCCTAGCCATACCACCAAAACACCACTATTAGTGAAAGCGTACAATGAAGGCTGAAAACTTTGCAATTGCAATTGTTGTATGGACTGATGTCACCTAATATAGTCCTTCCAAGTACTTCACAGTTGAATGTCAGAGAGGAAAGTTTCAATTATATCCATACCACATGTTTTAACAGACTTTTCCTACTTAAAAGCAATTTATAATCAGATCATTCAAACTCTCAAGATGGACAAATAGCATCTTTTAAAATCCAACAAATCATTCTTCTCACATGTACTTTAATTCTTTTCATAACTGTTTGGTTGGACATCCAGTCTGTTAAGTTAAATATCTGAGGACACATCAAGTCTTGTCTTTAACAAAATAACCATGCATATTTATATATGTATATGAATATTTATATAATTATAAACAACCTCCCGCATATATATATGCATACATATGAGATACATATACAACACAAATATAGACACAAAAATGTGTTATATAGATACAACCTGTGTAGAAATGCATATATATAGCTCTGTGGTCATAGTAATAGAGCATTCTAAAATCACAGAATTTTTAATATCCAGTTTAAATCTCAAGTTTACATCTAGTTTTCCCGAAAAATCCCTTTATTGTTCATGACGTTTATCATTTGACCCTCAGTTTACATGGCACTAAAACATACCATGAAAATGAGGTTTATCTTTAATCAACTATGTGGAATATGACTAGTCACATTTACACAGGTCTACAGTTCTATTTTACCCTAAAAGTAATTATTTGAAACTGTAATCATAATCAGTCCCTGAAGATGGAGTGAAAGAACCCTGAGAGATGCAAAGAATCACTCCACACACTCCAGGAGCCATAGTTTGATCTGATTATAGAGCAGAATGTGTTTAATTTATACTGAAGTTGTTGTTTAATAGCCCATATTAAGTTATTTGGCACTTCAGTATCAAGGCAGCAAGCATAGTAAGAATGAGTTACAGACACGACTGTCATGACTGCAAGGTTATGGCTCTGCTCAGCCATATACAGTGGGCGTATGCACAAGTACATAGGAGAACAGAATGAGTCAGAGCTGTCTAGCTCAACAGTTAAAAACAACTCAGCATAATGGATTTCCTTTTCACTCGTCATTATTCACAGGAAAAACTTTGCCAAGTTTTCTGTCTGAGATTCTGACCAGAAACAGAACAAGATAATGACACTATTGTGTCCCCAGTTGCTACTCTACACTTTCCATTCCACACAGCTATGTGATGGTCAATGCCTGTCTGCCCCTCTAAAGCATCCCCGGGCCTGCTCTTCCTTTCTTTTGCCATACACAGTGTGCTGCTGATCTGCCACTGTGAATCCCTTCCTCTCATCATATGCACAGGTCAGATGCCCTTGCTGGGGCTGCAGGTGGGTTCTGCCTCCACCACTTCACCCACCGAGAAGAGCAGAATGCAATGAGAATGTTTCTGTTGGGAAGCAGAATTAGAAACAAGTGCTGCTGTAATGTCTGTGTTTGTACCTCTCTGAGGAAAGGCTTGATCTCATTAAAAGCTGTAAAGCCACCTGTCTTTTTTTAGTTCAGTTTTTCAATGAAAAACTGAGATCCTTATTGAGGAGGATTTTCAAAATGTCTTTTGAAACTCACTTCTTAAAATTTTTATGTCTGCTTATGCTTGGCCCTGTTTCAGTGCAGATTTCCACCACCTTCACAGGGCATTTGCTGGCAGTGATAAAGTAATCATGGCAGAAGACTAACGTGGGAATAAATGGTGACATGTTTGCTTTCATTTTATTCCACTCGACAGTGGTGAGACATCCTCTGGTGATAAGACAAGCTAGAGCTTGTCTAATCACCAGGACTTGTGGAATGCTGCATTCTCTTAATCTCTAAATTTTCAGGATCCTTGTGAACATTGGAAGTTAGAAATGAAACCTATGAAGATGACCTTTCCTGTATCATGTGGATCCTGAACAACCTGGATAACATAAGTGTATTCATGGCTCTAGACTGTGCATCTCTCAGAGCTCTAACCACAAAAAAGGCTCTACCCACAAAAAAAGTAGAGAGTCCATTTTCAAAGTAACCCAAGTTTTAATTATTAAAGCCTGGTCAACTGCACTAACATCACACACCTTTAAATTTATTACTCTCCACTTACATAAAATATCTACAAGAATAATACAGACAAGAAGTAAAGAAAAAAGGGTGGTTTTGTGTTTTTTTTTTTTTTTGTTTTTTTTTTTTTTTTTTTTTTTTTTTTTTTTTTTTTTTTTGCTTTTTTGGTGTTTAAATATTATTTAACAACAGTTGGTCTACAATGAGCTTTGTGCTGTGGTAGTTGCTGTAGAGTCCTTGTAAGGGTAAAGAAAGCAAGTGTAAGAGTGATGTGTCAGAAGGCTGAATAGATCAGAGTTAACACCTCCTTCTGACATCAAGAGCTCCTAGTCTGTATTGAACCTCTACAATTTAAGAACTCAGCACAGTTAAAAGGGCAAATTCTAATTTCCTATTGCTGTCTATGAAATCCCACTGATTCTGCCCAATATGGGAAGAATCGTAGTAGACAAAGACATTTGACAACAATCTTTACTATGAATTTTAACTAAAATTAATAATCACTAGGGCCACTGTTACCTTTAAGTGACAATTAAGTAGTCTTCACTGAGCTACCAAAAAATTTCAAAAATTATCTTTACAGCCAAGTTTGTGGCTTTTTATTTCCCTTTTAACATTTCAAAATTAAAATAATTTTGTAATTATATGGCAAGAACAGCTCTCTACCAGATATTATTACCTGCATATTTTACTACCACATTTCAAATACTAATAAGCAAATAATCACACCCAACTACCATAGAGTATGTCAGTTTCAGTATTTAATAACCAATGCTATGAACCTATTTATCTTCTCAGCATTTCTATTGTTTGTTTAATATGCTTTATCACACCAGAGAAATACATAACAAATGAGAACATTTACATATAAATCATATCTCCAGATATGAAATCACTTAAAAATGAAATAAATAAATATTATTTTTAACTTGAAGTAATAATAATTTCAGCAACAGAATTCTTCCCTGCAGTCATTGCAGATCTGCTTAACAGTAACAAAATAAATATGAAAAAAAGGAACTTATGATCTGTCCCTTCCCAGCCTGTGTAGTAACTCAATTTCTGCAGAAACTTCAAAGGAAGAAAAGATTAGAAAGTTGTTAGAGAAATATGAATGCCTTTCTTACTATCTCTTAATACAACCTCATAAATATTTAATTTTTGGGGGGAAAAACTTTAACTCAGTCATATTACCAATAATATTCCCTAACAAACTTCCAGTACAACAATTAGAAACTATTAAAGTCCATGCCATGTACCCTCCCATCTCCTAATTCTGCATGTGTATTAGATGATAATTTGTTTCAGACAAATGCTAACAAACTCATGTCAAGAAACAAGAAATTTCTACAGTCACCAAAGTCCTAGTCTCAAACTTTTCTTAGCTGCAAACAATGGAGCCTTTATATCGTCAATGAGTAGCACAACTGAATGGATACTTCATGTTGAATAATTTAATCCTTAATTATTACAGTTATATGCATTATCTTCTCCTGAATATCTATGAGCAATTTATGCCTTTCTTAAACATTATTTATTTTAAGTTACCCAGAAAATTATACCAACAAAGAGTCTCTGGACTGCAGATAGTAGCACTTAAAATATTTGATACTCCAATGCAAACAGAGATTGGCAGCTTTAACTGAGATGCATTCATACAGCCCATACATTATCTGTTTTTAGGATGTAGGACTGTAACAGTTTTAGATTTTTTGTTTGATTACATAGTCTCAAATTTTCAAATTCAATTCCACCCAATGCTACAAAGAATTAAAATCCACTTTTTTTCAAGCTTCCTAGCTAACAAACACATCACTCTCAATATTTGCAAAAAGTCTGTGTAGCAAGAGACAGCAAGATCAGTTTTCAATTGTTCTTTTTCATTTCAATAAGTATTCACATTCAATGTCCTGATACACTTTTCTAGGCATGCTAGCAAATCTGGGATTTGTTTCCCTGTTTTCTTTTAACTTCTGTCTCCCTCCAAAGGGATTCTTGTTAAGATTAAAAAAAAAAAAAAAGAGAGAAATTACCTCACCTTTTACACTTCCTATATGCAAACAGTTTTCTGTTTCTTCCACTCCCGTGTCCAGTGTAACATATTGTGCAACCAGATATGCAAGTTTATACAAAAAATCCACAGACAACTCTGATAATTTACTTGGCCTGATAGCATCTCTGCCTGTCAGTCAGCAGAGAGTATTCTTTTTTACACCTAACAGGAATCAGCAGCACATTTCACCATTGTTTGCCTTTCATAATTTGTTCACACAGACTGTCTCTGATGTTATCAGCACTTGTTCCTGAGTATGTACCGAGCAAAGGTAAGTTATCAGGATATGTTGTTCAGTTAAAAAGTATAGTTGGTCTCACCACTGTAAATGCTGCTTTTTACTTGTGCTTATTACATCTAAATACTACTATAGCCTGACTTTCACTCTTTGGCCATGAGATTGAAAATATATCTTCTTGAAGCCTTACCTAGTGAAAGGTACTTTCTTTTTGACAATTTTGTCTTCTTATTTCTTTTCATCAAAACCACATACTGTTTCCCTGTCACTATTCCAGCCTCTTTTTGTTGTTATCAATTAGAGGGGAGGGAAATGAAATGCTATGAAATGTTGACCTTTTTCATTTCTCTGAAATCAAAAGAAGAAATAAAGAAGATTCAGCAATTCAATTTACACATTCTGCTTCTTTTTCCATTTTCCTACTGAGTTCACAGTTATCTTCTCCAAGTCTTCCTCATGGCAGGATGACCTCTGCTGTTCATACCATTAAGACAACATATGTTAAAAATTCAGGATTCTTCATCAACATTTTATCTCCTTCGCAGCTGTAACGAAGAACTCTTTTTTTTTGGTGAAGAAAAAACCCCACCAAAACAAACATTATTTAACAGCCTAATTTTTATGGTTTTCAAAACCAACTATAAATGGTCCCACTTGTTCTGTGAGACAAACTGCAACACTTAGACCTAATACCAACAGTCTGAGTTCTAAACTGAAAAGTTGGATTATTACATTTTGAGGAAACTACTCTCAGTGAACTGAAATAAAATGGAAGCTGATTTTTTGTTTCAACAGATTGTATATGGGTGGCATCCAGAGTCTGATGTTGACACAGATGATTGGAAATAGGATTAGTCACAGTAATTTACAACATGCTAAGCATCGAAGAATCTTCTTAAAAAGTGGCTACTCCTGACAAATCCTTGTGAGAGACAAAACCCATGTGTATTTACTTAAGCAACAATGATACTTTCTTCTTTTTCTTTTAAACCCCTTTTCATATAGGAGAATGCACTCACAGAGGCAGCATTCTGATTCACACATTATAAACAGAAATGTAAGGAAAATACCTTTTGTGGAATCTTCACCATGAGTAATGTAGGAGCCAAAAAGCATCAGCCTCAGTTAAAATTTTCAAATTTAATATGCAGGTGTGGCAGGTGGAATAAACTTTTTAATTTTTAAGGTAAATGTATTTGAACTGGGAACTTAGAAAATATGACAGACTTTGAAGTTCAAATATCATTTTTGCAGAGACACATTATGTAGTGAGATCAGTGTTGTGAATGTTTGCCTTCTCCATTTACACTGCCTTGCAGCACTTGTAAACAGCTGTAACTCACGGTAATGGCAATAAAATCATGCACTGGATTGACCTGCCTGAAAGGTTTTGGGGATTATCTACACAAAAAAGTTAGAGTACCAGGCTTGGAATTTACTGCACAGAAGCTGCTCTACACAGCTGTTCTCTACAGTGAACATTCTAGCTGCATTTTAAGTAGGATTTGTGTGGAGTTTTCTTCCTCTATAGATGCAGAGCTATCCAAGTCACTTTAAATGCTCCCTGAAAAATGTTAACTGTTCAAGTTGGTCAACAGCAAAACTATTATGAAATCCTAGTTTAATTTCACTCACATCAAAATTACATCATTAAAAAATTGAAGATGTAAAGTAGGATCAGTGGTACCTGGAATCCTTTAAGACTGATAACAAAAGTTAACATTTGTCCTGTAACCAATATACTTAAAATTGACTGACAAAAATGGTCCAGCTTTCCTAGGGAATTCACAGATTTTTTCTCAACTGTGTTCCTAATATTTTACAGAACAGTGTCTGGGAACTTAACTGCACTCTAGGGATGTTGGGCAGGTTGGAGCTGTGCAGCTCAGCAGCTGAATCACTCTGGAAGTGATGAAAAACTACACAGAGAACTGAGAACCTGCTCTTTCATTATATAATGAAGAATTTTTTCCTTAGACACATATCAAAACATATGTTATAGGATAAAATTGAAATCATCCACATGTACTTATGTTGCTTGTGATTCAGTGATCAAGTATTTTTTTCCACACCAGGTTGTGTTAATAGAGGGTGTCAAATAATGAAACCCAGTGCAATAAATAGCATTAGCCTTGCCCCACAGAGTTTTGTTTGCAAGTGTGGCAGGTACAGCCACCCTGAAAAAAATCTAATAAAGGCCAGGGCTTGCCAAAGACCAAATAAAGATCAATTTGGCACTCACAGCCGTTAAATGGCACCTTACAGCAATTAACTGGTGCCTCAGGGTCCAGGCCCATAGCCTGCCTTTGACATGCACTTGCCCTCAACTAATTAGAATGACCACAGTTTAGACTTGACTAGTGTATAAATGGAATCCTACTGGTGAGCCAGGTTTTCAGTCGGTCCCCTTGGAGCAAGTGGGCCTTGCAGTCGTGAATCCTCCTCTTGGAGAGGGATGTCATCCAAGGATACTTCCATGGGTGGAGTAAGTTCACACTCTCCCTTTGGTGAGTGAATATTTCTTCTGGATATATCATTGAGTGAGCTCTCACCCTCTTTGGTGAGACACCTCCTCTGGGTACCTTTGTGTGGGAAGCTTTCCCTTTCATAAGTGACCATGTACACATTTTGGTTCCAGAAAGAATATTCCTTAAAGCTTAGGAATTAGTTGTGTAGTAGTAAATTCCTGACTGACATCTGAATTTGTAATTTACTTTTTCAGAAGGAGTAATTTTCCTTACAGTAAATTCACATTTTAGGTAGATACTGCTGTCTATTTTGTGAGTGCTTCCATGACAGTAAGTGAACCCAAATCTTGTTTGTGGTCTGTAATCTAATGATCTATTGCAGCTAGTAGAGTAGGAAGAAAGTCCCAGTTTATATTTTGTTAAATATCATAGTAACATCTTCCTACAAAGCATCTTCCTGCCAAAGCAGGACAGTCATGTGTTGGTGCATTTTGTTCTGTACCATCTCTGTTGTATTCCACACTTACTTTACAGTATCAAGAACTTGCTTTCAGGAGAAAGGGGGATTCCTGAGTAAAAACTGAAAGAATTAAAAAGGACTTCAAGTTCCAATCAAACTATTGCAGTAGTCTGCAATTTTCTTCTGCAGAAACAAATACAGTCCATTGTTAAAAATATAGCAATTGATTTACTTGTAGAGGACCCTTGAGAATCAGCTGAAATTATAATGTTATTTTCAAGTGCCGCACTTTCCACAGTTTAAGAAACAGTTTTCTTTGAAACAAACTCCTCTTCCAGATCATTCTCCTCTCAAATAAATTCTATTTAATATAGAATAATTTCATATATACTGGTTTTATTGCTTTCTGTCATTGTATATTTTACCGTTCTTGACTAAATATAAATGATATTGTGCAAATTTAATTTTATATGCGTAAGTATCACTACCATGTTTCAATTTAAATGAAACTGATTTGCAAGTCAAACAATGGAGCATTTCCCAGCAAATAGATAAGACTCTGCTATATGCAAGTATGTTTGCAAATGTGTCTCATAATCTTGGATTCAAGTTTTAGAAACCTGCAGTCAAACCTCCTACTTACATCTGTGAACAAACACACAAGCAACTGGAGATCTGTTTAAACCTAGCAGATGGATGGTCCTTGCACGAACAGATTGCAGGAGAGGCAGTGTGGGATGCAGCACCACCAGTTTTGAACTGCAAACTCGAGCAGTCTGAGGTAAAGTACACAATTAATGTTCCACATATTTTTATTTTTTTCCCCCCCTAGATGAAGGCAAATTCTCTCCAACCCCACCTCTACAAAGTCACTTTACTCGAGCAAATTGATTTGCATTCACTCCCATTATGAGCAAATTACTTCCTATTATTTTCTGATCTGAAGGACATGCTGAAATGCACACACTTTGTGAAAGATAAAAATATGCTTAGAGCTTGTATCTGTGGAGGAGAGAGATAGTTCTTGGACTTGATTTCTTTACAGCTGATCATTTTCTTTGGCTTGGTTATGTAGAGACGTTATTGCATTTCAGTATGACTTGACTGTACTTCTCACTTTTTGCAAAGGGTGCTGTAAGCTTAAGATAGAGGCTTTAATGAGCAAACTACAGCACTGTCTGAACTAATTTCACTAATGAAGGCAGAGAGGCAGGTAATAATGACATGTTCTTCCTTGCTAATGCTTATGGGTCATTCTAGTGCTCCCTTGACTCCCTCCACAACTGCTCACGCACCTTTATATAAAATTTCATTTTCTGAAAAACTCCCTATCATGTATTTTTGGGTCTTGCATTATTCAAATTCATACAGCCCCTCTCCTGGCAGTGGATGTTGTGCTTTTTTTCTCAGCTTCTCACAAAATCAACACAAAACCTATTTACGTGTCTGTGTGATTCACTGTGTGATCCCCCTGAACTTAACCTAAAAGACCTTGATAAATTCCTACTAAAGGACAGTCATATCAAATGGGATGACTAGGACTGCAGTCTTTTGCTATGGAACTACGTACTATGATGCATTACAAACCAATACAGCCTTGTTTCTATGGAATTATTTTTCCATGGTCTTTAAGAAGCCCTCTTTCATTCCACGTAAAATTTAATCCAAGGAAAAAAATATGTGTTTAAAGATTGTTGTTCTATTCTTTATAGTGAATAAATGAATAATCGAACTGACAAAAGCTGTTCAGTTTTCAATTCTTACCCTGCTTTTTCAGTATTGAAATCTTATTGACTTATTCTGGCAGTGGTATCAAGTACAAAGAAGGAAAAATGTGTTCGAATGATCTATCAGTTCCCTCAGCACCATCATGAATACCTCCATTTAGGTTATTTGGTTATCTATAATGAAAACAAAGGCATCATATTGTATGTGTGTATATATATATATATTTTTGTCTCATGCTGGTAAGAGATGGATATAAAATCCTACTACATGAAACTGATACCATTTTTATGTCTTTGCTGTACAATGCAGTTATGTAACTGTGTTTGATAAGGGGTAAAAAACAAAGGCAGAATAATTCTTAGTGTATGCTCATAAGAAAAAGTATTGGGCTATATTATAATTGGATTTTTTTCCCCCATTTTCTTTATTACTATGAAGAAACAGATGGTACCAAAATTTGTGGGTGCACTTGTTGAATAAGAGCAAATAATTTGAGCTATATTATATCTTATATTTTCAATATTTAAATGTGCACACTTGTAGAGTCTTCCTTTGCCTATCACAATTGCTAGCTAACTATATTGTTTTTTCACTTCCAGCAGAAGTTTAGTATTAGGTACAACTGGAAAGACAAAGGAGGTAGAAATCCAAACTCACAGACAAGTTAAAAGGAAACATTAGTCTTCTGTGAAAATCCAAGTTTTCTTATGGAAACCTTTTGCTTCTGTTTACATTGCTTGATTCCCTCTATAAATATATTTCTGCCTATTCAGAACAAACTTCCATAAACGAACTTAACAGAACATCCACAGAAAAGATGAATGAAAAAATGAGCAGAAGGACAAAGAGGATGCCAAAAGATGGTAAAAGCTCAAAGGAAAATCTTATAGCCTTTAATAGTGTAGTGTGCAAAAGACCAAAGCAGAAATTGAACACTAAGAAAATTATTATTTTTATGTTCCTGGCACAAAACAAAATTCACCATAGCAGTCTTCAAATTCCTCACTATTTTTTTTTTCCCATTGTAAGTCTTCTAGAACAACATTTCAGAAAAGATAATTACAGATTTTTTTAAAACAAGCTTATCTCCTGCTTTTAAATATTTGCATGTGATTTTCATGCTCATGAAATGTGCCAGACCATCAGTCTGGCAGAGTGAAGTCACTTTATTATCCATTGATCCAGTTTAGAACTGGCAGAAAGTAGTTCTCTGCCACCACCTACCAATATTCTCACCTGGCGGAAACATTTTTGTGAGTGGGTTATTTTTAGATCATTAACTCCCAAGGACAAGGAGCATGTCTTTCTTTGTTTGGGAGTTTTTTTCTGTGTCTAACGAAATGTGAGGCTCAGCACAAAGATTCAAACTTTATGTAGAAATAACAATAGGAATAATAAGTAATGATATGATAAAGAGATGTTTATATTTCCTGCTGTCCTTCTTAAGATTGTCAAAAAGCTGGTAGTTATTTACAGTTAATCACCTGCAAGTGTTTCAAATGCAGCTATCTGTGACTTCTTATTCAGAAGGGAGGGGGTTGCTTTGTCTCCTTAGGGTAAGTAAACATTCTTAGTTCTGCCAGCCACTATACCATAAGTCATATTTTCACCTATTAATTTCTGAGGTGAAAAGAACTGTTCTTTCCTTATTTGCAAATAAATGTTATCAAGGCAAGTAACACATGGCTGAGCTTTAAACTACTTCTTAAATGAAATCTATTCTTAAACCAAGTATTTCTAGTGTTGCAGGATGCATTGCGTGCTTTAACATCCTGTTCTAAGGATTAGTTATCCTCAACAGTAAACAGTTGCATGTTATTTCCAATTTCATTTTTCCTCCTCTCAGCACATTTGTTTCTGCAAAATTTGAATCAAAACAGCCTCTAAGTCACTCCACGTATGCAGGTTTTATATTAATAGTACTATAAGCATCTTGGCTGTCAGTGCTGTAAAGTGGAATGACACAGGGGGGGAGGAACTTCACAGCTGAAATATTACATTTTTGCCAGTTTTGGAAAATGAAAGATGATAGGCTTTGTCTTGTGGTTTTGAAATAGCTTAATCTCAGTAACAGCTCAGAAAGATCATTTTGATCACTATGAGAATATGGACTTTTAAGAAGTTTATTAATACATTCAGGATTTTGAGGGCTTCCCTGCTGTGCCATTAGACTTGGTAAAGGCACTATACATATATTTCCATGGTACTATGAAGTTACACACTCCATAATAATCACTCTGGAAAGACTTACACTGAAGTCAAAAGAAGGTTGTTTTACTTGCTAAATAAATATTGGTAAAGTGCTATAGGATTGCTCTTGACAGCAGTAGAATTGTTTGCATATAGTCCTGATTGACTCCTGTAAACATGAACAGGATGTTTAATCGAGGCTTAAGATAATTTCTTCTTGCATTCTTCCCATGGCTGATATGTTCCAGGGAATGATTTTCAGGGATAATCCAGGCTGGTTTATTAATATTCCTCTTTGATCAGAATGGGGACCAAAATATGGAGATGCAGAATGACTTAGGCAGTATTTCTAACTCTGGCACAACACTTTTTAAACAGGTCATCACATATCCACTACATCAGAGATCTGGTAGCTGAGAGGCTAATTAATTTGTATTCAACAGCAGGTACAGAAAATATCTTGTATTTCAAGTATTCCTCAGTACTTACTCTGCTGTCAACCCACCTGAGAAATCCAGAGCAACCTGATCACATCATGTGGTACAGGCATGTGAGCTGACTTGTGCTAAAGAGAATAAAGTCCCACTTCCTACCCAAAACATGTCTGTGCCTGGTCTTCAGCATATTCATTCAGCCTGATCATTACCACAGGAAAATAATGTAGGAAAATCAAAGCAAATAAAAGATTATTGGAAAGAGGGAGGAATGGGGTATCTATAGGTTTGAGCCTGCTCTTAATACAGCAAAAGTATCAACGAACTGGTGTGGTTTAGCAGAAGGACCCTGTACATGGTGCCTTTTTCCACCTGTGTCCAGGTGCTGGCAGTCAGTGGGCTGAAGGGCAGCCTCTGTGAGGAGATGCCAGGGACTGGTTCCAAATGGCTCCAGCCAGATCCAATGAACCCACCATATGACGCAGATGAGCCCATCAGCCAAACTGGTGGCACCTCTTGGAAAACATCTTTAAGAAAGAGCAAAAACACAGTGCAGGCAGTGACAAAT
>JANIJG010015623.1:56965-99551 GCA_024611175.1 Megaceryle torquata | reverse complement strand
TGGGGGGTGCAGGAAAGTGAAAGGCTGCACCTGCAGGGAGGAGTGGACAGGGCAGGTGACCCCACACTGACCAACAAGGGATTCCAGCCCATAGACGTCATATTGGGTATAAAGCAGGGGGATCTGGAGGGGTCTGTAGCCGCTCTCTCTGGAGGCTCCCTGTCTCCTCTCCCCTCTTGGCCTGCTTTGCCAGCTTTGCTCAGCTTGGCTCAGGTCCTGTTTCAGGTCCTTCCTCAGAGCATCCCAGGAGGACTCTGTCCATTCTGCCTTTGATCCCAATCAGTGTGTTCCTGAATCCAGTACCAGAATCCAGCTCCTGACACATCTCCTGTCTGCTGCAGGGCCTAGCCTGGGACTCCCCTGGTGCTTGGTCCACAGCTTCAGTGGTGACAGTGATGGAATTACCATCGGCAGGGTTGGGTTCCATACTGGTTTTGTATATATTTGTACATATTGCATTTATTATTATTTTCATTCAAGCTGTCCTAGTTTCCTTTTCTAATGGCTGAATCTCTCTCCCTCATTCTCTTTCTCTTCCCCTTTGGGAAGGGAGGGGGCTTAACAAAGAGTGTCTGTTATTGGTCTAAGGGGCCACGCTGACCCTAAACCGTGACACCATTACAGTTGGCCAGGCCACTGAGCACCTCAGTTACATGACCCACAGCATTAGGTAAAGCTATACTGAATATCATCTCCTCCCTCCCATTGTGTGGCACTAATAGCATGCAAGAACTCCAAATGGAATTATTTTCCTTCTTCCCCTCCCATGTGGGCTACACTCTCATCTGGTTTCAGCAGCAAGATCTGTTAATAAAATGCTACTGCAGCAGAAGAGACAAGGGGCAGGCAAATAAAAATTAGGCAGTAGTTCAGATAACCATCTTCCCTCCTTGATCTAGTTCAGCCAGGAAGTCACACCACCTTTGCTTTCCACCTGCTCACAGCCAGGTGTGTTCCAGTTTATATCACTCACCTAGAGTCTGCTGCAAAGGCAGTCACTACATAAATCAGAATTCAGGTACATGCTCTTCTTGCACTAGGTCCCAAAAGCTTTTAACTCATATGTTTTTGCAAATTATTTAAATAGGAACAAGCATTCCAATCATTAGGCTGGTGGTCTTTTGAAGATCTCTGAACCCCAGCAAGTCATTTAGAATCTAATTATCAGTGTCATTTAAATCATCATCATTAAGGGGACCAAAGATGTTTTCTGTAAAGATTCAAGTTCTGCCTCCAGATTTGTTTCATCTAGCAAGTAGAGGATGTCAAGATCTCCACAAAAGCAGATAGTGGGGAAAAAAAAAAAACCAAAAAACAAGTCGTGTACTGAGCTGCAGGACATCATAAAAACCTTAAAGATGTTAAGGCTCAAATAATTATCTAGCAAAAGCTTTTACATCATTTGTGTCATCACACTTAAACAAATCTAAGAAAAACTTCAAGGGCCTCAAATATTTGAGATGCATATGCCAGAGTGTTGGAGCCCTGATAAAACTCACAGGAAAGAGAGAAGTGTGCACTCACCAAGCCAAGGCAAATTCCACCAGGGTAAAGAGTTGGAGCTGTGTATTCAGGCTTTACTGCATGCTAAAAATGAACAGAGCAGGACAGACACTCTCTCCTGTGCTGCCAGTGATCTTCCCATCCATTACAGAACTAACATGAATTCTTCATCAGAAAAACAAACAGGAAACTTTAGCATTAGTGTCACACTATGGTACAGGTATGGTATTTCCCAAGTACAGAGTAATTCCCAGCAATGAAGTTTTCATTGTATTTCATGTCCCGAGGGGCTCCGCAGATGTTGATCCTGTTGTCATGAAAGCCCAGATGGCAGCTTTGCCATGGGTTTTGGCAGTGTAGAATCAAGTCATATGAACCACTGCAGAGTCTGAAGCTCTATGTGTCCGTAACTGATTGAGTAGTTAAGAGTCAGCTGGGCCCAGTGCTGCCACCTCTAATTAGCCTGAGTAGTACCATTCAGTCAGAATCATTCACCCTTAAGCAGCAGAGCCTATGGATCACTCTCTCTTAACCCAGCCCTTCTAAGTGGCAGTAGGCCAAGCGTCCACTCCCCACTCAGGGAGGGGGGGGATTTCATCTCTTGATCAGGTTTGAGGCATCAAGACCTCCCCTTTCTTAGAGACCTTTATATGACAGAGGGAACCACTAAAAACCATTTCCCTCATCGGTGGTAGGCTTGGCATTTTCCCATGAAATCCCCATACCCGAGATCTTTTCTACCCTTTCCATGGGGGATAAGAGAAACAAAGACTAGCATATGCGTATAAACAGATTCTCAAACCATACGTATGTGGGTTTCATTCAGGATAACTGCCTCTGAAATTCCACGGTTATTGTTGGGTAAATCTTAAGTGTCACCTCAAAAATGCTCTCAAGTTAAAGAAAAAAAAAAAGAAAAAGAAAAACAAAAAATCCAGCAATATGACCCCAGTTGTGGTTATAAAGGCACATTTTACTCCAAGGTCAGATTCAGCACTGATACAAGCTGGAACAACCATCTCTTGCTGTTATTGAAGCTGTGGGACAGATGCCCATCTTTTCTTTTGCAAGAATAGGTGTTCATTTTGTTTTGTCAGGAAAAAAATGTACCTTCTTAAATCCATTCAGTATGAGAACTTCAGGGGATGTGCTAAAAATGGAAATCTCTATTCTATTCCCAGATTTCCAGGGTGTGACATACAGCCTGGATCATTAGGGCATAGTTCTTTAGGGAATGGGGAAACAGTTTGGCAGAAGAGCCCTTCTACTGAGAAAGGTGGTGGAGTTGAATCTGTACAGGCCACTCAACAGTGCTCAGCTGCAGTTCTCTCATACTAATACCAAAGCTCCTACTCAAAGGCAAAAATTACTTGCTTTATATGGTTCTAATCAGCAGGAATGCAATCGGTTCTCTTCCCAGTGTGAACTGTGTCTCCCAACATCTGCTTCTTCCCCTCCCACTGCCAGCAAGAGAGAGAAAAAAGGAAAAATAGTTTATTAAAGAAAACAAACGTAAAGCTGTGCAACTGCTGTTTTAGCCCCATTGGAGAAGCTTTTGTCTAGTTTTACAGGGCCTAACATGTGTTCGATCAAGTTCAATTTCTGAGGAGATCTAGATGGAAAACAATCAGGTGTTATCAACAGTATCACTGGAGCAACATCAAAGCCTTGCCTTAGCGCATGAGCCTTGATGCTCCCCAGCTGCTGCATACAGAGTACAAGCAAAAACTCCAGGATCTGACAGAGGTTGCAAGACACCTTGTAAAGATGGAGAAAACTAGTCAAGCAGGTGCCTAGTGTGGACTGTTTCTATAAACTCCCGTCTCAGCACTACAACATGGAAAAGCAGTAAAAAAAAAAAAAAAAGGATTCTGTAACAAATACTTAAGAAAAAAATAGCCACAAACAAGTATTTTGGAGATGGCTTGCCCCACAGCTGTTTGTTAGGACCTATTATGCACAGACCCTGCTACAAACCACTGCCGGACACAGGATTATGCCCACGACTGTGGTTGAGAAAAAACATGGACCTGCTATAATGACTCAGAAGAAACTTGTACATACTCTAACTGCTTATGAACTAGGACTTCGTGCAGGTCATGTGCCCATACAGCCACAATTAACATGCCCCTGGCAGTGGTCAAGTCACAAGAGTTTGTTTGACAGTAGGGTTCTCCCAGTCCTGCTCCTGTCTCTGAATAATCTACGTTGCCCTGACAATTCATGTCACAGTTTTGCCTTGACATAGAGGCAAACCGGCAGGAATGGCAAGGCATTAGTCAGCTCTAAAACCATACAGCAGCAGGCTTGTTGGCCAGATGTAGAAAGACATGCAGCTTTTACTTCACATGTGTCTTCTTGAGCAGTGGAAGAGGTTAAATGCAGTTTGACACTTTGCCAATAGCCCAGCAGATACATCCCTAAGTACAGAGGGAACCTTCTAACCAATGCAAAAGGCCCATTTACTGATAGCACATCCTTGGAGCTAAGCAACACTTCTAACTCTCTGCCATGTGTCTCCCATCTGAACAGTTTAGGCTACACAGCAGATATAATCCCTTCCAGCTGGGACATTTCCTGTTTCCCCACAAGCTGCATTAACCCCTTCTTTCTGTCTCCTGTTCAGAGGAGCTTAGAACATAGATACCTCTCCCAAGCTTCACAACACACCCCACAAACATCAATGCCTCTCATTCCTACCATTACGAACACTCCACTATCACTCAGGACTCACGCAGCACAAGTTTAACCCTGGCACTTCTTATAGTTAGGCAATGCAAAGACACCTGATCCATGACTACAGGAACTAGAAAAGGATCTTTCCCGTATTAGACAATTCTTTGAGATGGCCTTTTTTTTCCTGTGTTTATATCCAAGTAGGTTAAACTAGGTAATATTCTTTGAATTAGATGTCATTTTTTCCTCAACAGAACTGACCTAGTTACAACTGACAACAGAACTAGCATAGGTACAAGAGATGCCATTCTTAATCAGAAACTATCCTTTACCAACAATTGCTTGACCTTTCTAGGGCTGAGTACTTCAAGAACATTTGCAAGATGGGCCACAAGTGAAATAGGTATACATCTCCTGTGATAACTGTCCAAAAACTAAAGCATCAAAACTAAAAACATCACCACCTCTCTACTCCCAAGTCCCATCTTAGAGCAAGATAGCTGGGATCACTATGAAGCTGTCTAGCCAAATCTCACAGTGAATCCAGAGGACAGGTATCCCAATGGAGTAGTACATCACCTTTCCCCAAGGTCAATATATCTTATAGCCCATCTGGCTTCACAACTAATATTTGCAAGCTGTGCCACTTACTCTGACCTCTCTCTGATGACTAATTCCTTTCTATTCTCACTCTCCACTCTTCCCAACATACATTGGCCAGATTTTCCCCAAGTCAACAGGCTATTCCAAAGTGGTAATCAACTCCAGCTGAGGTGCCTCCTGCTTCCTAAAGCCTGCCTTGGCTGTGCTGGTATTTGTCACAGGGCTTACACATATGCCCATGGAGCACAAGCCCCATGACACATACTGACATCTCCAGCAGCTCAGCAGCCATGCTGATTATCCAAGAGCCTACAAAGTACCGTGTTTTAAAATAAACACAAATTTGCTTACACTGTATCCTGATCTTCACCAAGGCCTTGGGCTCTGCCCAGGCAGCAGACAGACAGGCTTGTGGTTAAGGCACTGGTCTGGAAGTTGACACAGCTGGAATTGGACCCTGCTCCCCTGCCATCTTTCTCCACGTCCTTGAACAAGTCGCTAATTTCTCCAGGCCTTAGTTTTCTCATCTTCAAAATGGGATACAAATCTTAGCACACCTTTCCTGGGGGGACTAGTCAGGAATTTAAGTCAAAATGAGACACTTGAACTGCATTTCAACCACAGTTCCCAACATTTAAGCTGGCACTTACTTGGGCAGATTCTCTGGCTTATACATCATGATGTAGATGGATGATGCTGTAGCTAGAGGTGAATCTGCCTTGGAAGGCAGGACTAGAATTGCAAAATATGTTAATAAAGTATGTGGTAAAAACACTGTCAGGGGAAATTCAGTAAATAAGATATTTTTACACTGAAGTAGGAGTACCCACTTATGGCTAGAAGAAGAGGTGAGGACTGTATAGAACTGCTGACTACGTGAAGGGAACCAGACTTCTGAATAAAGACGTAACCAACATCCCAAAATATATAACCAGGAGTAAAAACTGTGAAGTGTATGAAGTGTCCACTTTATCCAGCTTTTGCAAGACCTCAGCTGAATAATTATGCCCTGATTTGGACCATTTAGATAAATTCCAGAGAAAAGTCATGGGAACAGTCTAAAATTCAGAAATCAGGAGCTGCCAAAAAAGACAGAGAAACTGGGGTTGCTTAAAGAGAAGAAAAATGAGCTGCTGAAAAAGAGGGAAAATAATTAATCCATAGAGGTCAGAACAAATAGAAATAAGATTAAGTGACACACTCAGGAAAACATTGGAAGTAAATGAATAGTGAAGCACAGGAATGTTTTTCTTGGACAGAATATCCACCACTATTAGAAGAATTAAGGGCAGATTAAAAGAAAACCTGTAATGAGTGACATAGTCTGATATGATCCTGCTCATAGTCAGAGGATGCCCTAAAACTACATTCTTCTCAGCTGCAATTAGTTATTATTCTTTCATTTCTGTAGAGAATGATTATGTACGGAATCCACATCATGGAAATATTCATAAAATGAACATACCTGAAAATTCTCTGTTGGATTTTGCCTAAGGTCTGGTTCCAGACCCTGAGTTTTGAGGAAGAGTTTCACCACACGCATGTTCAAGATAGGCATTCTATTATTATGTTATGCATTCTAGACAGCTATTTCTAATTGTCTCAGAAAACAGAATTTACCTTTCAAGGATCCTGGATAAGTAAGACATCTGCAACATAAGATTATTTGAGAGATCCATCATATCCACAAGCATGCCCAGTATCTTTACTTTTTTTAAATCATATTAAATGGCTTGCCTCGGTCACCTTGTGATAATGAACAATGAAGAGATTATTTGAGTTTCATTCAGAACTAGCTGATGAACCCACAGGATGAGACACTGAATAGTCATTTTGTAGCATCTTTAATCGAAGTCTTTCAGGAAAGTCTAGGTGCTATAATACAGAAGTTGAACATCTTAATGTTTCCATTAATAAAAGATTCCAACTCAAAACCCAAAGACTCCAAACAATTAGATCCACAGTGCCAAGTCTGAACAAGGAGCTTGAAATTTTTACAAGGATAGTTACTCACCTGACCATAAAAACTCTTGCTAAATTTTAATATGTAGTAAGTCTAATTTTGGTGCTAAAGTGCTAATTTTGAAAAATAAATATATAAATAACTTTAGTGCATTTACTAAATTAGCGATGAGAGCCATGTCTCTGTACTTTTGGCCAGGGAATTTTTTCGACCCCAACAAATGCTCTAATTGAGCAATAGACCCTATATAGACAAATGCCATTAATCATGCATTGCTAAGCTTCAAGTCCAGTCATGGAATAAAACCTTTCAAGGTAAGTATGTTATGGAGAAAGATATGAGACAGCTGCCTCTGGAAATGATGCAGGTATATTTATGAAGAGACAAATCAGTGGTGCCACATCTCTGTGCCTATGGTAACGTAACTGCAATAAAGTAGAGCTGGTGGACTGCAAATCTGGTAATGCTCATGTGGAACTTATATGCTGCCTGCTGATGGTCTGGTTCCTACTCTACTCGCTCTCTGTATTTAGACATGCCTCATTTCTGGAATCTAGTGGCAAAATCAATAGATTGTGCCAGAACAGGTAATATTTAAGCAAGTCCCAAGAAAACAACAGTCTGCACAAGGTGCTTTGAGCAAAATAATAAATGCTGTGATGAGCAAACATGAAAAAGAATGTATGCAGAACATTTCCTCCCCAACCAAAAATCTTGCACACAGATACTGAGAAGTGAACTGATATGTCAGTGTTAACATGCATGTTCTCATTACCAAGTACAATCCTGTTCTTTCATCATAACACTCGCAGCTTCTTTTCTCTAGACTCACCCCTAGTTTTTAGGCTCCCCAAAGAGGAGAGGAACCCATCCTTTCATGCCCCCTACAAGGCCTATCAGCAGCAGTGAAAGCATTTTCTGTATTATTGGTGTTGAACCCATACTCTGCAGCAGACTCACCTTATTGAGTAAACTCTACCTTAGCATATTTACAACCTGCAGAGAGAGAAATCATGACCTGACTTGCACCCAGTTTTCACATCAGTTTAATGGCTCTGGGGAAAACATTGTGTTTCTATTGAAACAGGAGAACCAAAAAAATGTCTTGACTATTTATGCCACTGAAGTTGTCACAAGGAATTTAGAACAAAACTGAATGACAGCTACAGTTACAGCTAAACATCAATGCATCTATACAACTGCTGCTACATTAAGTGACAGCAGACATATCTGTAGAATACCAGCAAGACAATGTCTAGATGTAAAAGAGAAATAGCCCTTTTAGACGGCAGTAGAAGATAATATACATGTTTGGGAAGCAAGCAGAAAGCCAGAAAGGCAGGATAAAAACCATGATTCCCAGAGTAAACTAAGGAATAAGGAGCAACCACACCCTTCTCAGGGCATCACAAATAATCACCCTTCTGTCCTCCTGCTTCCCTTCTCCATGAATAAATAAATAAAAAGTAAAAATATAAACCACCAAAATTCACAACACTTTCAAGTTGTACTGTGCAAAGTAATCTTATAATTAGAGAAGGGCCAGGGGTGCAGAGACTTGGATCAGGACTTCTCTCAACATTCAGGCAAGTCTGAACTTTTGCGAGTCAACTTTATTGATGTGATTTTTTTCATTGCCCCTATCTCCAGTTTCTTGTAAGGTGAAGAGCATGGCAGCTATTTCTGGTTCTATCCCACAAATCTATGACTTAATTTTCAGAAAAAGAGGAAAATGTTCTGGAAAGGCCAGTGCAAGGCTGTGTCTGCTCAGCTGTAGCTACAAATGCCTCTAGCCATTTACATGGGTTATACACAAATATTTACTGAGCTTTCAATCAAAACCAAATATTTACTATTCTAATTGGAGCAGTACTTGGCAAACATGTTAGTCTGCAAATACAGAGCATCTTCCTAAGGAAATACATACTCATCCAAGTGTACCGAATGCAAAAGGAAAACCACACTTTCCACTATTAAAAAGATATTTCTTTCAGCTTTCCTAAAGTTTTGCCAATCATATAAAAATAAAGTCATCACTGCTGGTTTATCCAAACACAATCCATTTACTGACCTGCTATAGGTTGTTGAGATCTTGACTGTTTCTGAGATGCCAGGATGGCTTCCAATCTATATTTGCTCTTGCACCCTGCCACTCCAACTGATCAGTGCTTCAAATACAGGGAGCCTTGATGCAATGGAGGAAAACTTTCTTGACTTCTATTCCCAAGTACACCATACAATACCTTATAGGCAGTCAGACTCTGAAAACCTTCTAAGAACCATCATCACTGGAAGTATCACACATTATGGATGAGAACAGTTTCACTCAAGTAGACTGCAACTAAATCACCCTATATACACACTCAGACAATATAATCTGTGTTGTACGGCAGCAAAAAGACTATCAATATCAGAACATTGATCTGATATCTCAGTTTTAAATCACCTCAGATTTCTTGTTCTCCTTCCACATTTCCAAAAGAGAAGGATGGTCAAATCTAAAAGTTGTTTGGGTTTTTTTTTTTTTTCCTAGTCTAGGAAAAAGAAAAAAAAAATCAAATCACATTCTTCCTTGGAGAATGTTCCACTCAAAACACTATTTAGAACTGTGTTTACATGTTACCAAACAGAAGTGACTCTAGACCATGATAAAATCTCAGACATGTCTGCAATACACTTTTAAACCCATGAAGCCATATGTTAGTGAGTAGTATCCCACACACAATCCCAGCACTGTTTGGGGGACCTCTATAAATCACAAATACAAAAGTTATTTAATATAGAAAGAAACAGAACTGGAAAAAACAAGATTTGAGATCCAATGGTAAGATTGTGAAATTGGGCAACACTTTGTGGAGAAGCACTTTTCAAAACACAAATCTGGAGTTTTCTTCTGCAGAGGAGAAAAAGCACAACGTTTTTTGCCAATACAAGATTCAAATTTTACCTAAAGTCTTCAATATGTGGAAACAGTTAAAGTGCCTTGCTCACATATTAGTCCTGAGTGGGTGCTTAGACTAAATAGCCTCTATCCTCCTTTAGATAGGAGAGGATTTTCAGATGAGCTGCCCTTAATATGCTATATATTAAAGCAAATGTTAACATGCTTTCTCAAGTTATTGAGGAAGAGAGCACTTTTAACATATATAGAGAGAGATCATTTTTATAATTTCATTTCCATGCCTGAATGTCAACCAACTTAAACAGAATAAGATCCGTTTAGTGCATGCTGAAAATACTGCATGTCATAAATGCTTGTTATAAACAGATGGAAAGTTTTGCTTACCCACTCTGTTTCTATGACCGAAGGTGGAGAGCACACAGGAGTAGCTTCCAAGACACCAATATACTAGAGAGGAAAAACCCACACATTCTAATAACCCACACACTCCAAAATTTCACTCAAAATAAGCAAGTGCTGTGAACCTTAATTGACTGCAGCAGCTTTGGAAAGCTGGATAAAGTACTACAAGAGTCAGACTTGAAAAAAAGTTAAGTGGATCTTTTTGTTCTAGCTAATATTTCAATACAGAGGGAAAAAATTTTAAAGCTCCTCCATTCATAACATTCAAGAACAAGTTTTGTTTATGGACAGGTAAGCTACTGATTTCTACTCTGGAATACTGTGTCTTTAAACGTTCAATAAATAAAAGGAATGTTTAAAATGATCAGTTTTACATAAGTAATGGTGCACAAAAAGGAAGGTTATAAAGAATTAATTGTCTGTATATCTTTTCAGTCATGCAGCGGGTGAAAATGTAAATAGAGAGTGTTCAGTAACATCAGTTACATTTTCAGGGGGCTCCCTGATCATCTTAGTCCTTATATTTTGGGACACGAGATTCTCAAGTTCTGAAAACCTCCATTAAGTCTTTGAGAAGAGTGAGCTGGTTGCACGAAATATGTCCGAGACAAACCCAAAATAAGGCATACATCAGCCTAATCAATATATTTTACAGTTAGTATGCCCACAACACACTATTCTTCACCAGTGATGCATTAGTGGTTTGAGGTTAGACAGCCACAGATTTCTTCTTCCTTCATCTCACAACAGAAATATAAAGAAACCTGAACTTACAGAAGGGGAGGGAGTTGCTCACTTTGAATCATTTGTTACCATAAACCTGATGACTTGGATTCCAGTTTGGGACAAGTGTGTCATAAGACCTGTTGAAAAAAGGTCTGTTTCAAATAGACACAGTGTCACACCCATCTAGATGGTCCTTCTGGTTTTGTCTTCATTTTGGGTTTGGTTTGGCTCTCTTAGAGCTTGTTATTTCACTTTTTTTTAAATGCTGCCAAATGTGGAGAGTGGGTGTGTCTTGTTGACATCTTGCAGTCCACATAATATGGTCATTTTGCTGATTGTCAGGGCAATATGATTAAGACCTTAAAATCAAGGGAGATTTTAGCCAGCAATGTGCATTAAACAGCCGCAGTATTCATTGAACGGCAGCAATTAAACCTCATCTCAAGAGTCAAGTATGACCACCTCCATCACTCTTTGTCAGGCAACCTCCCTGAATCCCCAGCTGTATTATTTGTCTGGGTCCTCCTTTACCAACCATTATTAGGCATAGCTCCAACCAGCTCTTACTTCACAGAGAAAAAACAGCAACCATAATAAGTAAAATCAAAGGTCCTTCTAGTCCAGTGCCCTGTTTCCAGCCATGTCCAGGAAACAGCTGTTTAGGAACAGAAATAAAACAAGTGAATTATCCTTCTTGTGGTATAGACTCAGAGCAATCAGCATTTAAAGGAAATATTTCCTGATTTCCAGAAGTAGACTGTTCCCACAAGATTATGCACAGGCAAGACTTAATGTTCCCCCCCTAGCCAACCGGCAGAGGTTAGATCTTCAATCTGTCAACCCTCAAACACTGCAGAATAGGCCAAATTCTCCAACAATAAAACACAACAACATTTCACTAACTTAAAAGTACTTATTTAATGTTAACAATTTTCGACTCCTACCTTAAAGTATAAGCATCCCAGGGCCCAGTTCTCATGTACACATAGGATTTTTTAAATCATAGTAGAAATAAGGAAAAAGATTAGAAGCAATCACGAATTTTATTTGGCTGCCCCTGAGGAGCTCTAGCCCATGTTAGAAAGAAGTTCCATTATGAATTTAAAAGCTAATAAGTCGAAAACATTAATCTCCTTTTAAGCACCATACATTGGACACAGTACTAAGAAAACCAAGAGTCATATGTACATATATAAAAGATTAAATAAAAGTGTTGCAACTAACTATCCATATAGCTAAAGGGATTTATGGCAGCCACGTATTCAGCCAAGGATAAATACAAAGAGTAACAGAGGGTAAGTTTATAGTGTGTGGTATAGTATTTATCAATCTTTTCAAAAATTATTTCAGTGTAAATGACATCAAACTTGAATTAGAAAAATCCTGCTAAACTAGTGTAACATATATCACACCCCACACAGAGAAAGGTACTGGGGTATGGAATACTCTTATTAAAAAATCATAAAAGAAATTAAGTAGGAAGGGAACTCCAATTCAGAGCAGGTGTAATTCAGCCATGTTGCTCAGGGGCTTCTCGAGTCTTGAATGTTTTCAAGGACAGAAATTCCAGAGAGTTTAAAGTCGTGAGATTAGAAAAATAATTCCATTTAAGTTGCAAGTGTCAAACAACATTATTGCTCCATTACAGTGTGTATATTACATTTACTACTCTGCACTATTTCTGTTTCTTAATACTGTTCTGCTGAGACTCTGTAAAAATGTTTGATGAAGAAAGTCTTTGCAGTGGCTTCTCCTTCAGCTTCTTGAGCTGACACAGAGAGGCAAAAGGACAGGTTGCTACCACATCATTCATGAGTTGAGACAAAACATGGGTTAGAAAATCATAAAATGAGACAGTGTGTGTGTATATCTTTTCAGTGAAGGACGCAGAACTTCCTAACAGATTGCAGGTCTTAGGATACACCACTACCACTCTGTAGAGACACAGCAAGAGCCAGGAAACAGCTACAAGAAATTGGACCCTACTCAATCCAGAGTCTGGCTCCTAGATCATGTACTATACAGAACTCTTCCACAAAGAATCAAGATGTTTATACATCAACTTTTCCTCCTACCCCCTTTCCCCTCTAGAAGAGATTTTTTTTTTTTTTTACAAGTTCTGCTCAGGGCTCTGGGAAAGTCTTCAATTCTGCTCTCTTAATCTTGGCTGGCAACTCCCAAGCAGTTGTTTCCCTGCCTCTCCTCAGGGTACAGGTTTCTCAGCCCCCTGCTAAGATGGTGTTACCTGCCTAATCCTGCTATTTCCAAGTAGATTTATTGTTTTCTAGGCATAAATGATCTCCTATTCCAACCAGAGTTTTACAGGACCCAGTCTTAACAGACTACAACTTTATCATGAATGAAAGCAAAAACAACCAACAAAAAAACTCCCCAAAAACCAAACCAACCAAACAAAGCCCCCACAAAAACAAAACAAACCAAAAAAACCACCAAAACCCAAAACAACAAGCCACCATCAAAAAATATCCACCAAAAGACACTGACTACTAGACAATTCCAGACAACCCAGTATGTGATACACTTTAGAGAAGCCAGCTGCTGGACCAGGCACACTTTGTCCAGCATCCCTGCTGATACATAAAGGGCCAGACTAAATTGACAAGGTGAGGGGTCTGATGAACAACTTCCACCCCTCCACACCCCCCCCGTCACACCCAAACCAGAACCTCTTTCAAAAAGGTATCAGGCATCACATAGAGCAGGCAAAAGATCACTAGTTATTTTCACTCTCCTGGACTTTTGACTGCATTCGTCATCACTCCACGTGCCCCATTAGTTGGCAGTGATGGATAAATACCAATAGCCAACATAAATTAAGTGGAATAAAGAGAAAGAAGATCCCATAGCTTCAAAGGACCTTTTCCTGTTTTATCAAACTCCCATCCCTCATTCTTAAAATGAGAGGAAGTATATTTATGAAGCAGCAGCGAAAAAAAATTTAGAAACATATTACAGAGTTGCAATAAAAATCCTCAGCTCGGTATGTGAAACACAGGGAAGCATTCCACATGTCTCCCCCAGCACAGAGACAGGGAAGTTCTATAGTCACAACCACCACTAGTCTGATTACTCAGATGACCAGAGAAGGTACTATTCAGAGTAAATCATATTAACCAATTAGTCTGCTGCTAACATTGAAAGGATTGACATCCCTGGTCACTTCCTATTGACACACAGAAATTTTAGGTCTTATTAGCCATACCTGTATTCTTTTCTTAGCCTCACTTGCATAGTTTAGTTTTTTGTTGGGTTGAGTTGATAAGAACATGTTTTGAAACCTGCCACTTCTTGCCTGGCAAAGATGAGACAGGCTTTGAAATGGTTCACTAAGCCAGAGCACCCTGATAACAGGGACTCAAAGTGTCAAGATAAGCATCTTAAAACTAATTTAAAGTGACCTTCTTGGAGGCTTCCAGGGCTGAAGGATGGATGAGCTGACCTCATATGGGCAAAGGAAACCCAGAGTTCAACTAGAAAACAGTGTGAGGAAGGCTATGAATGACCACAAGAGGGGGAAAAGACCCTAACCCTAATTTTATTACATATGGTCAGACTAGGTAAATGAATTCCAGGAACTCAGAGTAAGTCTGCCCTTTCCAGGAAATCTGATGAATACGTATGTTTTTCATGTATATGAGATGGTGTGTTTTTCTGATTTGTGGGAGCACTTACATTGGAGCATCCCCGGCGCTGCACTAAAGAATGCCTGCTTAAGAACAACTCTGTCGTTATTGGGTATTATCTCTGAATCCGCACCCAGCCTCCCACCTCGGTGAGGAGTGCATGAAAGCAAGGGGGTTTGGAAACTCCAAATTTTGTTTCAACATAACACACGAGCCCAACATAGTCTGGATCTGTAGCTGGCTTGGGCAAGGAAGAGCTCCCTCACATCAGCATGGGTGGTGTTTTGCAGTGATTTTCTAGACAAAACTTCAGTGCCAACACCCCCACCACTGACCCATAAATCAACACATGTACAAGCAGGTGGAAAGCTGCATATGAGTTTCACACAAGCTTCAGACTTTTGGAATAGCAACCCATTGGCTGTAACTTCACACACAATGATGACCAGCCATGGTAATACTGCAGGAGTTAAGTATATCTTGGTAATAAAAGAAAAATTAAATTTTATATCCTAGAGCAAAGGATTTCAAGCCGATTTTTCTAGTCAATAACAACAGTATGTATCCACATCTGTCTTAATTCTTCAAAGTGCAAAAGAAATGAAGGTCAGACATCAGCCACTTGCAATCTCATCTGGACCGATAAATGTCTGCAGATTATGGTCAACCTGCTTAAAAGGCATGTCTAAGTGATGTCACCCTTTCCTTGAACCTCCAATACCCCAGGATTTACAACATCCTCCTTGTACTTAAATCAAAGCATCACTGCTTGTTCTGAGAAAAGCTTTAACTTCACAGACATTACCCCAACAACATGCCATGAGTTTAACAAAAGGCTCAAATATCAGCCCACATCACAAGAGCCAGCCTTACTTCCCCCCAGCCCCAGCTTCAGAGAGCACACAGTGGTGAGCTATGGACAGAGGGCACACACAGCCATACAAAGCAAGCTGGCAGGCTCATTGCAGCTCTGTGGCACATACCTCCTTGTATGCACGTACATAAAATAATGGTACCCTGGGCCCATCATCTCTGCCAGGGGTATTATAGACTCTGATATACTAAACAAGCCTCTCAAAGACAGTTGCACTTCAAGACCAACACGAACCCCAGAGGACACACTTACCATTCTGAAGCACCTACTAATGCTGCATTGCATCCACAAGCTGCCTTTGTTCGAAGCAGTTCTCATCTGTCAGCCATTTGTAGGCAGGTAACACTAAATGAATTAATCAAGTCCCTAGATCTTCAAAGGGGGATTTTCTTGAGGAAAAAACAAATTTGGGTCTCTCCCCAAGCCTGACTCGGCAGGGTTGAATCTTACCCTTTACTGCTGCCTTTCAGCTGCATCGGGGAACACAACAAGCTGGCCAGGCCTCAGTCTTCTGCCACAAGAGAGTTACTGGAGGCTCAGGGCTGCAACCACATGGCCAAGTGTTTTGTTCTTACTCCCTGCTTTCAGCAGCGCCCTCAGTAGTCTCCTTCCTGAGAGGAAAAAAGTTCTGACATCTCAGGAAACCTTGTGCAGAGCAGCTGAACTCCATTCCTCATTGCTTCTCCACATTATTTCCTCTTCCTCAGGAGGCACCTTCACAGCAACAGCTTTCATCCAGGCAGTATTTCTCAGTTTAACATCATCACCCTATAAAAAGGGCTCTACTTCAAACTCAGAACTTCTGCAGGTCACTCTTACAGAGCAATATATTCCCAATTCAGCCTTTCCTCAACTTAGAGCTCTCCATAAAAACAGCATGAACATACCCTTGCAAACCAACTTTTCCCTTTAAGCCTAGCTCCTTCCTTGCTAAAATAAATCTAGTGCAGGTGTAGTCTAATTGAACAGGGCTGACCACAGCTTTAAAGGTACAAACACCTCCTACATCCCACCTGTGACTACAGGGGATTTCCTTTCAGATTTCACTAAGGTGGCTTTAACAACAAAAAGTCTATTTGCTACTTTAGGGAGCCTTCTGATTCACAAGAATCAAAGTTCTTTTTAGGTGTTTTTATTTGTTTTGTTTCTTTGTTTGTTTTGGTTTGGTTTTGGGGTTTTTTTGTTTGTTTTTTTGTTTTTTTTTTAACTGATGGAGTTCCTTTCTTTAACAGTGCAAAGAATCACAAACAAACATGACAAACAGTTCAGAAGAAATTTGATAGTGATGAACAAAGTGTTTCTAGTAACATGGAACTGGCCTCAAATAGCCTGTTTTAGCACGTAACTAAAAGAGTATCAATTGTCAATACATACAGCACACAATTGTCAACATACAGCCAAGATGGAGAAATAATGTATTCCCTAGGTATTGTCCCAAGGGTTTTGGTAGGCTGCATCAAAGGTGGCTAATGTGTGCCGTAGGTCCAGGCTGCCAGTGCAGCTCACCCAGCCTGCTTTTCTTCTGCAGGGCTATATCCTGAGGTCCCCCAAGATGTTGACAGTAAAGAATTATTCAAGCTAGTCTGCTTCTTTCAGAGACAATCAGTTGCACTCTCCCTGCACATAGATCATAGAATCATAAAGGCTGGAAATTACATTCAAGCTCATCAAGTCCAACCATCTACTATCAGGATGACTAAACCATGCCCTGAAGTGCCACATCTAGATATTTCTGAAACACCTCCAGGGATGGTGATTCCACCACCTCCCTGGGCAGCCTGTTCCAATGCCCAACCACTCAGTAAAAAAATTTTTCCTAATATGCAACCTAAACCTCTCCTGGAGCAACTTAAGCCCATTTCCTCTCATCCTATCGCTAGTTACCTGGGAAAAGAGATCAACATCCACCTCACTACAACATCCCTTCAGGCAGTTGTAGAGACAAATAAAGTTTCCTCTCAGCCTCCTCTTCTCCAGGCTAAACAACCCCAGGTCCCACAGCCGCTTCTCATAAGACATTTTCTCCAGACTCTACCAGTGTCCTTGCCCTTCTCTGAACTCACTCCAGCACCTCAATGTCGTTTTTATACTGCAGCACCCAAAACTGAACACAGGACTCAAGCTGTGGCCTCACAGTGCTGAGTACAGGGGCATGATCACTTCTTTAAAGCTGCCCAGCCATAGGTACAAGCATGTGCTTTTGGTCTATGATCAAACATGTACCTGATGGCAAGATGCTCTGCTTAGATGCAGGGAACTTCTTCATTCAGATAGCACAAATGAGGAATATAACTGTGCTACAGAGAGAAGGGACAGTTATGCACAGACCTTGCACGGTCAAGAGGAATGGCAAGGCCATGGCAGGCTGCCCTAAAGTCTCTTCCCAGCCAGATAACATCAAGTAGTCAGATGTAGTCAAAACTCCAAGCCTGCACTTCCTATCCCATTTGACAACACCGGTGCTAGCAGTAAAGAGAATTTTTGAGACTTGGAAGGATTATCTTCTGCTGGAAGATAAAACAGGAAGGCAGAACCATAACGTACCTTTAATTATGACACAGAAAAACAAGCCTAACTGTTGTTGATGGAAGTCTTTTCATTGACTTCACTTGGCAATGAGTCAGGCTCATCCTTAGAAGAGTTTCTTGTTTTCCCTTCAGAGCTCTTATCAGCCTTACAGCATTAGAATCTTGTGTTAGGGAATCTTTGATAATATCTTTACCCTAAAATCATAAATTCATGCTGCCATTAAAGAGAATAATGAAAGGTGACAGAAGAAATTAGAGTTCCTTTATCTTCAATAACATAGATCATCTCTACAGCATTCTGCCTCTTTCTGGGTGAGAACAGACTTTCTCCCATTCCCTTTGCAGCTTTTCCCCAAGCAGCATCTCAAACTATCTGACTGGTGACTAAAGCAGGACAACATCAGTGATTATTTGCGTGACTTTTGAAACCTGGACTTTTCAGGGGTCATAGCAACACATGTGCTACCTGTAAATACCATCTTAAATCCAAGAAAAGAGAGCATTTAAGGTTTTCAGCTTGCACAAGCAACCTTCCGTCCTCCTGGCAACTCAGTTCCATCTGGAACATACTATCTTCATATTTCAGAAAATATGGAATGAGGAAGGACAGGAACTATTAAGAGCTCACAAATGAATTTTTAAGGTTCTTTCCTTCAGAATGGAAATTATTTTAATTTCCACTCCTTTTTGCCCCCTCCACCACCACATGCTAGACTACTTCCTTCTCATTGCACTCTGGATTTAACCTCCTGGTGAAAGTCACAAAACATCATCCAACTAACTGTGAGCACCTGAGTATTGCTGCAGACATGAGGGGAAACAAGACCAAGCTGAATGTGCACTCTTCAGTACATGGAGACGTGTTGCACTGCTTTCAGCAGTACTGACCTCACACACAAAATGCTGGCTATGACACATTTTCAGTGCTTTTTCTGTTTAATTTTTAAACTGGACTCATATGACACTCTCTTGAGCCAGACACCTCATTAAAGCCAATAGATTTACAATCCCCTGCTTACAGTTTCTAGACTGTGGGTGGCCTTGGCCTTGCACAACTTGCGAAATTTTGCATTCCACCATTTTCCAGTTGTAGAGTAGAAAGAAGAATCCTCCTTACCTCCCATACACGGTCTTGCTGTCACAATAAAGCATTAATATTTCAGAGGGGATCTGCCTGTTACGACATGCCCCTCCACTGACTCTAACAATGGAACCCCAACTAGAGCTGGGGCTTCTAATAAAAATAAGTTAGTGCTGCTGTTGTACAAACAAATAAATAACACTAATAACTCCAGGAGAATTCTGTCAACACAGAAGATGGGCATGACTGTCATAGTATTTTATTTACTAGGTTTCTAGAACTTTGCTTCTGACCTTTTACCTTCTAGAAACAGCCATGTTACAGAAACCTCCCTGAAGAACAGTCTCTGTCTCTCCACAAACAGCTGAGAACTCTCTGGAGAGCTGCTAGTGAGATACATGCACTGTCTGTCAGTGCTAAAGGAGTCAATTCAAACCCATGATTCAAACAAATGCACTTTAAGAGCTTTTAATGTTTATATTGGCTTTGCATTCACAATGCTATTTTGAGAATGGTCTGCCTAAGGCATTTTTCTCATTTCCAAATGGAGAGGTACTTTAATGAGGCCATGCACGCAAGGGTTTAGTTCCTACATTGGGCTCCTTGCCGAGGCTTCCGCCTGCCTGTTTGATGGAAGAGCTTTTTGACTGCTCTGCAAGGAGTGATATCTGGACTTTAAAGAATTCTGCAGCAATGGTGCACTGCATGGTATTGTGCACCACACCCACCTTCTGTCCCGAGGCTGAGAACAACCAGAGCTAGACAGAACAAGGAAAGAGTAAGAAAAAGCAATATTTAGACAGTAAACCTTCCAAGCATTCGGGAGAGAATGGCTTGCAGATGTATATGTTTAAATGACATTTACACTCCCATTGTTTCCTTTAACTCGGTGCTCATCTTACTCTGGGCTTCTTCTGATGAAAAAAGCAATACTCCTGAGAGCTGTGTTCTTCTTGGTGAGAAATAAAACCCTTCCCTCTCAGATATACTGAATGTTAAAGAAAAAAACTGCATTTTTGAATTTTGTGTTTAGTGGGAAAGTCTCCCTTAGATACTTGAGCTTAGTCTCTTGGGTCCTTTTCAGCAAAAGACATAGCAAAAGATCACATACCCAGTACAGGTGTTCAGAGAAGAACTGGCACAACATTTTCATATCACCCACTCCAAGGCTCCAGGTGGAAGGAGAAGGAAGGAAGCCTCAGAATGATGTAATATGCATGTCCATTTTCCCCTTGGCAAAGACACATAACTGAACCAAAACTTCAGACATTTCTTTTTGAAATTGGGAGTCCAACAGACAGACTTCTACAGTCTTTCCTTGTTAGTAATCTTGGGATACTTTGGTATCCACATCTCTGAAATAATGTCCTCTTAAACCACCCTAGTTATGCTGCAGCATTCATACCTCTGCACTGAATATGAGTGCAGAAGTCTCAGTGGTTTGGGGTATAACTGTGATCTTTGAGGATACAGACTGTAAGTATGATCCTCCCTTCATGCAAATCATCCTTTCACTAGCAAAATCAGTGAAAAGATGTCAATGTATATGAAAGGATGATTTTCCTTAGACCATACCTTCTTAAAACACAGTGCTATTAAACAGATTGTCACACTTTATGCCCTAGGCTAAGCAATGAAAAATAGCTCTTGCACTTCTGGTAGTCAGCAGACAGAATAAAAGTAATGAAACTTCCTCTTGAAAGGCTGACTGTTTTGGTTTCAGTATTTCTTGGGATGCTGGGAAATTGCTGCAAATGTTTGTTGTATCATCTTGACAGTGGGCCAAACATCAGGCATCAGCAATAGAGGCAGCAATAGCTCACTCCTGGAAGTTAATGCTGGTGTTAAATGCTGGTTTCTTCTACACGTGCAGCCGGGAGGGTAAGGGGAAACGTACGTGCCTGACACTTTCAGCTGCCTGCGTATTAGTGCTTTCATTCTACAGAAATAACTCGCATGTAAGTGGTGACAACTAGCACAAGTAAAAAGCAACAACTGAGCAAAGGTCACTGGGAAATAACAACACTACCTTTTCCATAAACAATCAGGATATCAAACAGCCACCCAAAGTCCACTCACCCAAAATCAAGGCCTACAGAGAGTTTTGCAGGCTTTGCAATACACTGGCCATTTGTGGACATCTCCACATAAAATTTCTGTTCAATTTACCCAATGGCCTCTTCCCAGATGGCAATGATACTTTGTCATCCCACTCTGCAACATCTCTATTTTTGATTTTCTGTCTTGGGAATTGGTTTTGTGGTTCAACCACATAGTTTTTTAAACTTCCTGTGATTGACATATGATCTGAGCCTGGCTAGAGCAAAGAGACATGCTACATGACACATCATCAAGAGAAAACCTGCCCAGACAAGGAGTTTGTATAGATTTGTTTTGACTGGTAAAGGATATCCAAATAAAAACATCTGACATGCAGAGAAACAGCCCTGTGAGATTAATGAGAAGGCAGGAAGAGAAATCAGATGTCTAACGCGATGGGGTCAGTCCTACCTATGATGTACTTCACAGCTCCCTGGGACTTTGCTGTGCTGACAATTTGTACACCAACCACAACTAAAAGAGCTTGCGACTCCAAGGTTCACTTTGGCACTCCTCTGCCCACAGAACATGACAAGTTGCAATGCACTGTCCTGCTCAGGCTCCAGTTTAAAACCATGAAATAAGAGCCTGAGTTGTCTCATCCCATGGTGACACATAGGATTTGGTTAAGCTGAGGTGGAGGATAAGTGAGTCTGCTGATATTTCTAATAACTGCACTCCTAATGCAGTCTGATTACCTTGGTGTCATGTTTAAATAATTGCACATTTATGGTATACAGTTATGTGTTCACATCACAAGCAAACCAACATAGGACAATGACCTGTAAAGCCATTCCTTTCACAGATGAGGAGTCTGACCTGGTTTTTTTATCACACTCGTCCAAAATAACTATCACACCATGTGGATCTGACTTAGGCAATGTCAGTGGGGGAAGAATTGTGCTCTCTGAACACAGCAGCCTTAACTAGGACTCTTTAGGATTGCTTTCTTTATATGGTTTTGTTTGGATACCTTTACATATACACTTGTAAAACAGCAAGTACAGCTAATACAGTCAGAAAGCAATAATTTGCTAGGAAGCAAGTAGGTTAAAGCTTTCTTGTGGTCAGTTTAGACAGGTGTGTAAGTAATAAGCATTTGAAGCTAAAGATCAAACTGGATTCTATGCAGATCAATATTTCTGAACACGTGAACTGCTAAAAGTACAACACACAACACAACTGTGTAACTCAAAAGAAAACTGTCTACATTTGGATTCATTTAACAAATACCAAATGTTTTTCACCAAAGCCTTCTTCCTATTCTTTTGTTTTCAGATTAAACTGTCATTCAGGACTGAATGGAAATGATCAACCTGCAATCACTAGAAAGACGTCTGTACATATTGGATTGGATTCTACTGGAGTAGCTTGGAACAAATGTTTATATACTTTCGAGTTTATTTTCTTAGAGTGAATGAAAATAGTAACACATTGGAGCAGGGGGGTGGAGAAAATCAGCCTGCCACAGAAACCACAACCAAGAAGAATTTGATAACAATGCAGAATAAGGAGTGCTATGATATTTAAGTTCCCCAAAGTCTTACCTGCCTTCAGAAATTGCTTGCACCTTATATACTTCAAACCAGTTACACACAGGCTGCCTTCATCTGAGCATTCTGAAATACTGATTTCAACAGAGGTATTTTGATGTTTTATCAGCATATTGGGAAATCAGGTCTGAGCTATTTTAGGCAGAAGTCAAAGCAATTTCACTTCCAGTGACATAAAAGCAGCCAATTACTTCCTTCTCTTCCTTCAAGCACACATGAAATTAGCAATACCACCCAATAACATTTCAAAGCTACACAACCACTTTCTAAATAGGTTAAATACTGAGACAAGACTGCAAACATCCTCGAATAAAGTAAGCTCAAGTGAAGGAGGCTCACTATCTCCAGCAAACACTTTTCCCAGTACCAATAATTTCATCATTTCCATACAGAATACAGGTATGTATCACATGATGTAAGAAGTAAAAGGACAGCTCTGTAAAGTTTCAAGGCTTGATAAAGTGTAGCTTAGCTTGTAGGTTTTAGTTTTCATTCTTAAAACTGAAAAATCTTTCAACCCTTCCCCTTTAGGCACTTTAGAGCATCCTTTTTCAGTTATTAACATCAGTCTGTCCCTGATACAAGTAACTCAGACAGGAAACTGGTCAGTCAGTCAACCAGACTCTGTTCTTTTCTTCCACTGAAGAATTTCTAGTGCTCTGAGAATCCTCACTGTGAGAGAGGCAAAGATAGTGCCCTACCTTGGCATATCTGGAGAGACATTAGCAGGAACATGGAGCAGTTGGGGTGATTTGGATTCATCAAAGACCAATGTTGTCAGCTGGATGAGAGAAGCTTCCAGTCCAGAATGAAGATCTGAGAAATGAGCAAATGTCATTGAAACCAGTTTATTTTACATAAATAAGATTCATTTTACCTAAGATTGTAGAACACCTGGTGCAAATGCCTCGGTTGCTATTATGTCTGTAATACGTCTGAATCCTGCTCTTACAGATTGTGTTCAGGAAGGGAATGTAAAAGGCCTGTGTGCTGAGACACTCCCAAACTTTGCTTTTTCATTTAGTCCTTACCAAGAGGATGCATTATGCCCACAGAAATGAGTCCCAAACACAGATGGGAGCTGGAAGAGTAACTGCAATCCCAGTATAACACATTAGAAAAAAGCCAATTAATTATTTTTCCACTGGGAAAAAAAAAAAAAAAAGTGGTAATTGCACTTTTATTATTATGCAAGAAATAATTCATTGCCACAGAATTCTCATCAGGATAAAAAAACAAATCACATCCAACTCCTTCTTTAGATGTCCATATCCATCTCAGAGAATAAATTAATCCTTTCTTCTGTGGCTGTAGGTGAGTAGTTCTGCGTTTCCTACCACATCTGCATTCCCAAAGCCTGCTTTTTTTTTTTTTTTTTTTCCCCCCAGACTTAATCACTCATAAAAGTGTGCAGTGCCAGAGCAGACCCTGCAGTGTAATGCAGATACCATCCAGGTCCTGGGGGAGAGGCTTGGAACTATGGAACCCAATGGAGAACACCACAAAACAGATGCAGAAATTTATTTCTATTTTAACTAAATCCCAGATGCTAATGGGAAAATACTCAGTCTGAATTGTGTTTTGTGACCTCATTTATTGTTCAAAGACAAAGCTACAGGAGGAACTGTATTCATTTGTTTTAATTAATCAGAAGCAAAAGTCAAAGGGCTATCAGTCTAGTTTCATGTCATTTAAGAAAACTTTTTGTATTGTCAATAAAGAAGCAAGTCTTAGTTTGTGCAGAGCTAATGGTAATAAAATTATATACCAAGACCACTTCTGTCTGGACATAAGGTCAATGGTGGAAATGACTGACACGAAAAGATACATCAACCAAATCAAGACCGTGACTTGAAAAGCAAAATAAGAAGTTAAGAGCCCTGAAACCACAGCTCTCCATGACTTATTAGAAATGTGTGGAAGGGCAGACTGGTTTTGACTAAACAACTTCATTCTGCCAAATAGTTATTTCTCATGAAAACTCCTCAGAGCTTTTCAACCCACAAAAAAACTTCCATTATATTGTCTTTTCACTCAGATTTGGAACTGAAACAAACATCAACTTGTTAGGATTTCTTCAAGATGGAAATTCTGAGTAAAGTTGCTCAGTTCTCTTTGTCAGCTGTCATGAAAGATAAATGCTTGTCTAAGCAGAAGGATGCCAGGGCTTCCTCTATGTGCAAGAATCATGAAAACAATCACGGGTGCCCTGGCTGAGATCAGCTTGAGGATAATCCTCCTACCAGACGCTCCACAAAGTACCTGTGTGCCTTCTGCTGGACAGCTCCAGAGGGCCAGAGAGAACAGAGGCAGAAATGGCAAAGGTGTTGCCATTAGATCCCTTAACAGCTGTTCAGCTTCCCTAGCACCAGGCTCAGTTCCAGAAATATACGTTAAATTTAAAGTCCAAGTTACTCCTATGCATGCAGGTCACAGCCTTTGTCATTTGTTCATTTATTTCATAGTAAACAGTATGCTTTTTCAGTTATTTATTAACAGTTGCAGAAACTGCTTGTCTGTACCCTCCTGCCCTGAACACCATGATTAGTTGTCACATATTTGTCACAGATTTTCTTCTTGAATGATCTGTAACACACTTCATAAAGGCTTCCTTTGCTAAAAACTGATTGTATAAATGGGCAGCACAAGTAAGGTTTGGTCAGTTCATCCTGCACATCTCTAGATGCCTTTTCATTGGGACTCTGAGACAGAACTCAGTGAACGAGAACCATTCACAGGCAGAATCTATACACAGCAGATTGTGTATTTGTCAAGGCCGCCTCCACTTTGCCTTGTGCATGACATATGCACAAAACAGCAAAAGGATACCAAAAACCCCTTGAACTTTGGGCATGGTTCAGATCCAGAAACCACTGTGCTTGAATTCACCTTCTCCACTATTATGAATCTGCCACCTGATCAGCATCACCTCCAGCTGAGACAAGGACCATTTCTGCTTATACAGGGCATAAGGTAAAGGTATAGGAAAACACAGGCATGGCAAAAACTGGACATGCAGAAAGGGACTTCCTTACCTTCCCCTAACTAAAGATATCCTCCTGACTACATCTTCACCTCACTGGGGGACTTCCTTAGACCCTTCTCCTCTCTTCTAAATGATTCTTCTTTCCTTTGTTGACAAACTCTTTTCTGAGGTTTTTTTTTCAGTTATGGAGCAAGAAATGAAATTTATTTGTTTAATGGTGTCCTATATAAAAAGAAAAAAAAATGTCATTTGAATAGTTCTCCTTCTCTCCTTATTTTCTCCTTCAAAGTACCCTAGGCAGGACCTTACCTTCAAGTTTCTCAGTGATGCCGCAAGGAGAAGCTGAGGTTACACTTGCAAAGCAGGATGTAAGTACAGGAGAAGCAAAACAAGGCACCACTCTGTAATATTCTGGATAATGCAGCAATGTTTACAACTGTTTTCCATAATCACTCCCCTCTACATTTACAACCCAGACATCTCTTTCAAAGGGCTGGGCCTCAACACAGCTGCTGGATCCATCCTTATGCTAAGAGGCCTACTTCTTACAGTTGTCTGGAAGAGCAGCTCTAGATGTATCTGGTATGGGTATTCCCAAATCAATGTCATCTCATCTTGGCCTTTGTTCCTGCAGATGGCCACCACTCAGGTGCAAAGACTCACAAGAAATCCAGGTATCAACCTATCTTGTGATCATCACTAAGAACCAGGAAATCCAGGCCAATCCAGCATCCAGCCTGGAAACTTGAGTTACTACTAGTGACTGACTCAACTTCAGAAATAACTTTTCATCTCTGGTATGTCCCAGGTCTATTTTTCAAAGGTTTTTTTCCTTTACACACCCATGCTAAGAACTTAACTTTCCTTACTATCAAAATCTGGGCTGGGCTCATAGCATTCCAAATAAATAATTTTGAAACTCCCATTAATCATTTATTTTTCATCTCCAGTATGAAGATTATCCCTCCCTGGTAATTTGAATCTGGCTGACATAGAAATTTTAAATAAATTTAATTTCATTTTTGCTCAGTAAATGTCCTACCCATGGCTGGTGAGAAGATGAGTGAGTTTTTCCAAACTGAAAGTTGTTACATATTTTTTTTCTTATTTCAAGTGTGTGCATACATTGATTAAACCCAGCCATTTTCCCAGACAGAAGGCTACTGAGTGTTTATCTTTCAATCGTGGATGTCCAGGCCTTTTCCAGGGAACACACACTGTAACAGGACAAGCTGTTGGCATGAGGTTGTAGGGTGGATTTTTTTTCCCAACTGAAATACAGATGCTCTCATTCTCCCTGGAAATTGCCCCATTTGGCCTCAGCCAGTATCTGGATGCATATCCAGCTTGTCATTCTCTGACATCGCTAGAATGATATGACACAAATACCCTACCCTCAAGGCAATGTACAATGTGACAGATTACACCCTTGTCTAAGGCAGAAAACCACTAGAGAGCTTAAACTATTCAAAGACATTTCCTGTCTCCTTCTTCACAAGCTGACACAGGGGCTCTAACAAGGCTGAAGCTCTGGAAGAAACACTGTACAAGAAACACTCTCACAGTTCTATTGTATTTCATTGTACTCAGTTGCCATGATTCCACCTTTCCTTCCTATGCAAGAGCATATTTCTCACATACAGGAAACAAAAAATTACTTAGTAGAACATGAACTCCTTGCTTTCTCTCTTCACAGCTCCTTCTCTAATACTGATATATTTTCAACATTGTTTCTGCCAGTGCTGTTACCCCTTAGTTCAGGTTATCCTTAGTATCCTTACTACAGGTACTAAGCAGTGACAAATTTTCTGTGAGACTCTGGAAAATGTTCACAATTCCTGAAACAACTTATTAAACCATTATAGGTATATGTGAGTGATTATGATCTTAAATTTCTTTCAGTTCTCCTTTGGTCCCAATTTTTGATATTTCTGAACTAGATCAACATACTGATACAAGTACTTACCAGTAGAGCAAATGCTTTATGAGAGGACCATGTTTCTTATTAGACATGGCTTGCTATGGCTTTGTATTTCTCATAAGATGCAAAGGGTTTTCCAGTTTAATCATGAACACTATGATGCTATCCCTATTCTACCCATCTAGATCCATCCCTGCCTTCCTCTCTGAGGAGGTAAGCAACGAGCCCCTTGGATCAGGTACTTCAGATTACTATTAGTATTTCCTTAACCATTACACTATCTAAAATTGCAAATCTATTTCTAATACCTGAGAGTGTGTCCTATTGGTCTTTTTCAGAGGCTACAGATAATTATCCTCTTTGTGTTCAGTACTTACAATCCCTCACTGCCTAGCAGATTTTACTCTAGTCTCAATATCACTAAAAGTGTGGCTTTTCTCCTCAAGGAGAAATTCCTAATGCTTCAGGCCATAGTCACTTCCCCTTCTGCTAGCAATTGTCTCTGAATTCTTACATTATTGACACCACAAACTTAACTATCCCTCTAGGACATTTCAAAAAGAAAAATATTCAGCTCATCTTTTTTAGCTCCACCACAGTCATAGGGGCATGGCCCAATGTCCAGAGCAGTGCTCATTGCAGAGGCTGTTTGCAGTGGATATCTCCTCTACGCCAACACGCAAAACTAGATGCTGGACTCCAGGTGGATTGTTTCCTCATAGCCTTACCATTCCTAGACCCAGCTCTGTGCTGCATCTGCTCCTTGCTAGTCCTCTGGCACAACCAGAGGCAATGATGACACCTACAAATGAAAAAGCTTCTCATCCCATCCCAAGCTTCCTGTGACTTTTCTCGAGGCTATCCAGATGCTGCCACAGCTGCTGCATAGTTCCCCAAGAGGCAGTTATCATCTCAACATGGTGCTGCAGTGTTAAATCCCCATCCCATGCCAAGGCTGCATGAGCAGATTGTTCCACAAGCACGGGCTCCCACACCCTGCTACAGCATTTCAGCTTCAACCACAGCCAGAGGTCACAAGCCATTATATACAACCGCCTTCCCTAGGGATCTGTTTCTTTCCCGGAATCATTGTCAGGGCATCTCTTTGGTTAGGTTACGTCAGTTCAGTATGCCCAGTCAGAACAGGAGGACACAATTTCATGCAGAGTAGGGAAAAGATGAGGTACTCTAGGGGGTGGTTGGTCCCACTCATGACCACTTGGCATTGTGCCAAGCTCCGGCATCATGTCACAGCTATGTCGTCAGGCCTGTGCCTGCGGTCAGCTGGGTCCCACACAGGTAACAGACCAATAGATTGACCAGCTCATCTGAGGGTCACTTAGCTAATATCACCATTTGCACAGAGAGAACGAAGTATACTCCTGGTAACCTCCATCTTTAAAAGAGTTGCTAATACACTTGCTAACACTTGTGCTAGGCTTCTGACAACATTGCCATGTGTTACATCAGGGCCACTGCTTGTTGAACTGTCTGCCAGTGTTTTTCCAATTGCTTCTCATCCTGACAATCCAGCTGTTGCTGTCAGGCAGTTTATTGTGGCATTTGGTGCTGCTCTGTCAGTTGTCTGCTTCCATAGATATTACATATTGGCCTGAATGATAATGACTTCCATTCTTAACCTCAGCAGTTCAAAAGCCAAAGTTTTTGAGACTTCTACTCTTTATCACTGAAACTCTGCTGCCCACATTATCCAAATTAGGTGTAAAATGATTTCTCTTCCAGAGCACAGAGCTGGAGTACAAATCTGCTCAAAACATCATCCAGACCCTTTGAATTGCTGTTTGGCCCCTAAGCAACCTGATCTAACTCTGAAGTGGGTACCACTTTGAAGCTGATTGGCTTTGAGCAAGAGGTTAGACCAGATGACTTCCAGAAGTCCGCCTGCAGTCAACATTATTCTGTGGTCTAGACAAATAGAGGTTAAGTTGCAACTCTCATCTCTATTTTTGCTTCCAAGCAAACTCCCATTCTAGAGTTATCAACAGTCCAAATATAAACACCAGGTTGGGAAAGACAATTTCTTTTTAACCCTCTGGGTCACAGTGCAGCTTCTATAGGATACTTCTAGCTACATTTGGCAAGACACATCTGCCTGTGCTCGAAGAGCTGTGCTTTTGAAATATTCTTTCTCTCTTAGAACTTATGCAGAACAAGTAGCATGAACCTACTGATATACCTTTTGATCCTCACCCCCTTTAAGCTTCATAAAAAAAATAAAAAAAAAAAAAATTCTCCTCTTTTGTCTCAACATTCCCATCTGTAAAATGAGAAATTTTATTATGCAGCAAAATACAATTTTTTTTTTGCTATAAGAGGTCCATTTCTGTTTGCTGCTGTCTAGGTCTAAATGTGAAGGTTCTCCACAATTTTCATTCAAAGGACTTTTTTAGAATACATGATATTAAAATGTTTGCCTTTTAACTTTTTTTTTGTGGCTGAAACCAAATTTTATCCTGAAGGTTGTTAGGTCTTGTAAAAAAAAAGCAGCATTTCCAAATTGCATTTCCCTCAAAAATTCCTGCCTTGTCCTCTTCTTAATTGATTAGGATTTATTTTTTTTTATTAGCACAGAAGTTCTAAGGATAAGGAAAACAGATATGAGCTGTCCCTCCTTTATGTCACCCTACAGCCTACTGAGGATAATGCCATTAGGAGGCTATCTGCCTGAAAATGTAACAGATTCACTTTTTGTTTTGCCAAAAATATATTGGCTTAGTAAAGGATTCTGATTTGTAACTTCAAGTACATTTAAACCTTATGTAATGCACAGGGAAGATGTGAATGAACTCTGTTTACATTGCTGTCAGTTGATACTATTTCATCAGAACCTAAGTATCAAAGTAAGACATGTTCCTGTCATGTGGTAAGAAAACACATTTAAAAGAATCAAAGTTGGAGATTCTGTATTCTCACTTCAGCAAAAATCAGAATTACTTCAATGGTATTTTCAATAGAATAAGGAACATAAGCTAAAGACCAGTATCAGTTGTGTGTGGATTTTTGCCCATAAGTTTTTGTTTGTTTTAAAAGATTTGCTATACACAAAAGGCATTTGATTGATTAATGCTCACTTATGAACAAGCAAATAGTTTTAGAAATCTTTTTCTTATAGCCTTGTTTGCTAGCTGAAGAAGAAGAAGATGAAACAAACAAAAAAAAAAATCTCGTGACAGGACAAGGGGAAATACACAAATGGAATGGGATATAAAAGTCCACTAACACATTAAAGATGTACCAAAGAATGTGATAGAACATATCTGTGGTCACTTGAAGATGCTTTGAGTGGAGATAATCTCCCTGAATTATTATGTGATAACATTCTTGATCACAGTACACAAAAGCTCAAAGTTAGGATTCAGAATATTTTTTTTTCCTGCATAGGCAAAACATTTCCAGGCCTTTTAACAGTCATCAGCTTGGTTTTTCAAAGGAGCACAAACAACCAATTCAAATGGAACAGGAAAACCAAGGTTAGAACCAGAAAAAAGATGTTGGCAATTAACTTGTATTTGACCTACATTTCGCTTCAAAATTGATGGTCAGATGACAGCTAATTCCACAGGTTTATAACACTCTGTTACCAGCTTCTCTATATGTCTAAATATTTGTTGCCAACTATGAACAGTCATAACAACGACTTGCAAGACATCTTGCTCACAACTGACACTGAGACACATATCGAGCTATTTCTTCTTGTAAAATGCAACCAGAGAGGCTCTAACAGCCACACCTGAAACAGAAGTATCAAAGAAAGAGGCACAGTTGGCAGAAGACTAGAAAAAACAAAGTTATTCTCCTAATGTAGAAAAAATTGATTACTCATATCATTAGACTTGCCTCCTTCAGTAAGAGTATCTGTGAAATAAAGTCTGGTCCAGCATTGGGCAGTTATTGACTTAAGTTTTCTGCAATTTTCCTGTGCTTCAATTCCCCTTTTCCACCATGAAGATTTTCTTTCATATCAGATGTGCACAAAAAAAAACTGGAAGGAGAGAAAACCTTGAGCTTGTTACCTTCAGCCCACTAGTTTGTGCAGCAAACCTACACCTTTGATTAAGTAAACTGCTGACTCAACAGCAACTGTGGATCTGATTCACGCTAAATCTCCCATTTCTGTTACAGCTGACTGAAAAATGACGGTGTCACAGGCATTAGCAACAAAGTTGTGCACATCAGGAAACACTGAGGGAAGGATTCCTTCTTTGTAGAAACAAGCCTTGTGGTTCTGTGGCCATACCATCATCAATGAAAAGTCATGAGGTCAGATGTCTCCTCCATTGAAATCAGTGGATTAGTGTAGCTGTCACAAGGGAACAATGTGACTCAGGATCCCCCCAAGAAATTTCTATATATCTGAGAATGAGCAGCTGCTATTTTGGCCTTTGGTCTCAATTTTATTGCCAAACATAAAAAAAATAAAAGTTCCAATATTTTATTCTTTTTTTCCCACAGCTGCTTACTCAAATAACTTCCTTCCACCACCACCCTTTTTTTTGCTAGATATACTATAAAGCTCTACACAGATAATAGCCTGATCTATAAAGTGATAGAATTGCTCCCTACTCACCCAGGTATCTTAAGAACCAGGCATCAAGTACAACCAGCCCAGATTGAGTGCATTACATTTTCATAGGAAGAACTAAGTATAACATAGACAGCGTAAGACAACAGCTGCACTAATGAAATCTTTAGCTACAACAGATGTAGGCTATGAAATGTAAAGGAGAAACACACTTGCATGTTATTTTTTTCCTTCTTTTCTCTGTTATCTGTACTCTGCTTTTATTGTTTAAATGAAATTTCTGAATCATCAAGAGATTTTTGTGGTTTTATAATGGCTGGAGCCCATTCCTACCACCCTTGAATTTCACTGCAGGCATCTGGCATGAGCAGCAGAGCTCTGGAAGGAGTCTTCTGGGTTTAAGGCCACCAAAGAGAAACAGGCTGTAAAAGAGATACAACTACAGCCTGAGGAGAGTGTAAAGTAAATACTATTAGTGGACATTTGTGAAATCTTCCTGGGATTTTTTTGTCTGTCTGTCTGTAAACCAATACCAAACCTGCTTACGTAATGAAGATTTCAAAGTTCAGTAAAACCAACTTTTCCTCAGTTCTGTTTAGGACTAGCAGGAACATTGAGGAAAGACTCAAGTAAGGAACAAATAGTACATTAAGTGTGAACAGTGTTTCTATAGCCAGCAAGGGTAATTCTTCTTAACTCTTTAAAAAATTGCACTAAGACTGGTATAAATTGCCAGTAAGGCCAAAGACAAGTGGGCTTTTTGTCCAGGAGTCCTCAAAACCTCTGTCATAACCTTAATTCCCAAGGCCACAGCTTTACTGCTGAGTCTGTGGGACCTGGACTTGGCCTCCCTGATGTCTCTGCAGCTCATCTGCACTGATGCTAATGTGATTCAGAGCACAGACTGGACCACGGGGCCTCTTTCACAGCGTGCAGTAATTTACACTCCTGTGGTTTTCAGCTGGTTTCCAAAGGAAATGAGGCTGATGTGAGCATGTTGTGTTTGTGGGTGTGTTTTCCCCCCCACTAGGAACTTCTGAACCCACGGACTGATTTCAACTGAATTGGACACAGAAGTACAGATCCCATGGAAAGTAAGTTGCAATGGATAGACATGGACAGGTTTCATTTGGGTTAGTTCCTTGGTGGCAGTAGAGAAGGCCTTAGATTGAAGAAGGGGAGAAGAGGCACGAATGAGATTCAGATAATATCATTTCAGTCTCAATACAGAAACAGTAACTGTCCAAAGGAATAATAACACGTTTCAGACATGTAACCCTGCCAGAAGAAAGTGCAAATCCAAAGAAGGAGGTTAAAAAATGTTTGTGAAACATTTGTAGGAGAAGGTCAGAATATTTTTTTGATGGAGCTTTTCTTCATAAAAGAATACAGTTCTGTTAAAATGTTCCACAGAAAGAGATTTTGACAGTAATGTTCGAAACATGTAGGAGAGCTTTCTAATCACCTTCATAAAAAGAAAAAGAGAGAGAGTTTGGTCAAAAACTTCAGTTTTTCAATTTGAAACAGAAGCTATTGCTTGTGAAAGTGCCATTGGTTTGGGTGGACTTGTCTTCATTCCAAGGCAGAATAAAGAGACGTTTCAGACACCTGGAAGTTGTCATGAGATAGAAATGTCATTGCTGGGACAAATAAGGAATAACTCTTGAGAGCACAGCCATTATGCTACCCCAATAGAGCCCCATGAGGAGGAATCCTGTGGAAGCCAGCTACTTCCCAGCCACAGTGCTTCACACCCAGTGGTTTATGCTGGTCATGGAAGTATGCAACCTCCATATTACAGCCTGCTTTATGGCTTGTTTGAGTTCACTTTGTATTGCACCAGTGCCTCATTAAAGCTTAACTCCTTCATTTTTTTACAGATCTCCTGACATCATCAGCAGTGTTCAAAACACCTGTGAAGTTTCTATTGAAATCATTACTTCAGAATTAAATACAATAAATACCTCTGAAAAATCACAGTTTACCAACTTGTTTCAAAAACTCACTGGGATCAATTTATATTTTAGTGAAATACACAATCATGCTCATGCAGGGGAGAGAGAAGGAAGAAATGCACACTTTTTAATGTACCCATTTCTACATGTAGAAGCAGAATTCTAAAAGCCCAGATATATGCTTCCTATGAATGGTACTGTAAACTATCATTTTCTCTAGAATGTTCTAGTCTAGCTGCAGTAATTGGGCCCAGAAAGGGTTATAGGGGTAATTTTCAAAGGCCAGTAATAAGCAGTAGGTCAAACCAATGATTTTCATGGGCTTTTCTGACCCTTGGAAACTTCTGTCTATATTAAAAGGCAACACTATAAAACCATCTCGCATGAGAAACAGCACAATAAAATGGAGGAGGGTCATGGATAAGTTATTCCTCCACATGAAACTTGACTGATCCTAAGATTAAGAAGATGAAGTCCAACATCTTAAAAAGAAGAGTACCGTCAAATACATTTAAAGAAAAACACCAAGTTCTCAAATGAAAACCATGTTGATAGTAAGTAGCGTGCTGGTGCAAATACTCTGCCTAACTTCTGTGCAATTAAAGACTGTGCTGAAAAGCAAACTTGTGCCTTGCAAAAGACAGATAATTTAGACCATGCTTCAGTATCCACATTCCAGAGTCTTTGGCTTCTTCAGTGAGAATGTGACAGCTACAGCAACTGCAGAGGCAACTATTACAATAGTTGTACTGATGGATGACTGGCTACAAGGTAGCACATTGAGTCCTCCCCACATTTCTAACTACAGGCCTTTGACCCAGTGAGAGAATGCAAAGATCCCTCTGAGGCCTGGCTATGAATGTGATCCAAATATTTTCAAATACTTTTTCAAACACTGTTTTAAGAACTTTCCATATTCAAAGCTTATATGGGACAATGCTACATCTCAGATCTAGCTCTCTAATCCTTAACGTTTTGATTAGCAAAAGATCCTTTTCCAAAATGTAGCATCCAGAAAGTATTAAACATTTAAGTTTCATATGTTCTTATAGTTTACTTAGGATTAGTGTAAGCATCACTTCTTATAAGCATTTACATACTTTGGCTCTGTTAATAAAGTGCATCCTCATTCTCTTTTATTTTATGAGGTAGCTATAAATTTGTAGAGAGAGAAAAAGCCTACAACAACAATGGAGATAGCACGGCCCAAGCCAAAGCAAATTCATATATGAGGAAACAATGGGCAGTTAGCAAAAACAACATGGAAAAAAAAATTATTGGATCCACACAAAGAAAATACCACTCTATGTGTGTGGTATATATTCGTGCTAAGTCTCACATCTTTTCTGTGATATATGTTTTTTACAAGGTTCTAAGCTTTTTTTATGAGGTGAATAAAACACATAAGAGCAAAGTCTCCAGCAGTTAAAGGGCAGTAGTAGATGTCTCTGCTATTCATTTGCTTCTAATAGAATTCCCATTCACTTTCCTTGAGCAAATCAAAACCATTGTTGGAAAAAGTTCTTTAGAGTCCAATGACCCAAAGTATCCTTTCCCAAAGGAAAGAAAGAGGCATTAAATGTTTGGAAACCTGCCCCCAAACATATATGCACGACATGCACTGCTGAGCAAAGGAAGCATACAGTCATTCCTGATGAAATCCTGTTTGATTCTGAGCTCTAGTTGAGAGACTTCAAAGGGCCTACAGCAGAAACGCACTCAAAATCACAGCATCACAGCATCACAGAATCACAGAATCGTTAAGGCTGGAAAAGACCTCCAAGTTCATCAAGTCCAACCATCTACCTAAGATTATAATAAACACTACACCATGTCCTGAAGTGCAACGTCTACATGTTTTTTGAATACTTCCAGGGATAGTGACTCCACCACCTCCCTGGTCAACCTGTTCCAATGCCTAACAACTCTTTCAGTATAGAAATTTTTCCTAATGTCTAATCTCAACTTCTCCTAGTGCAATTTAAGCCCTTTATCTCTCATTCTAATCACACACTGCCCAGCACTCTCCCATACGAGATTACCTTTATAATTTATCTTGGAGGTGTGACGTTTTTCCTCATTTGAATTCAGCTAATTGACTTTATGTCTCACCAGCCATTTTCAAATCATATGTTCCTCCAATATTAGTGAGACGTCTAGCTCTTGTCTAGTTCTCTTCTCATACCATTTAGTATCTCCTATTTGAATCGTCAGTTACATCCTCCAGTCCAAGTCCTCTTTTTTTACTACTCTGTTTTGCTCTTCTCCTCTTTCCTCTTTTTGAGGGCAGCTTTTAGTTATATACAATGATTACATTCTTCTAAGGATGTGGTAAGTCCAACAGGCTTTGGTTACTTCTTGTAAGGCCTCAAAACCTGTCAGTGGTGAGGGAAGGATGCTGGCCTCCACTGTGTGGGAGAAATCACTAAAATTAAGCACATGACAAAAATTAGCAAAAGAAAAAAGAAGCTTCAACACACAGAAGGAATTTTGGTGGAACAAATAAGATTTGCTGGACCTTTCTCATGTGACTCAATGATTTTGTTGTCACACTGCAAGTTTCAATAATAGAAACCAGAACAACAGTTAGAGAGTGGGAGGTAAACTGAAAACAAAACAATATGTTACCTTGTAATGCAGAAGAGGTGAGGGTTGCATGTTTATGATGCATTAAAATGCATCACTCGTCAAGATAAAATCCTTCTTTAAATCCTCACATTCATTTTGTTTTCTTACATTTAATGTATTAGCAAAATTCTGCATTTTATGAAAGAATCCAAGATATACCCCAAAGAAAGGACTGCAGTCCCTCTTTGTCCAATAATCCTCATATTCACAGAGTCTGAGCAACAGTTTATCTCTGGAAAACATCTATACCAGGTTCAGAGGTAGGTTGCTGTAACCTCTGCTAACTCACGGTTATGAAGAAAGCATGTCACCACTTTCCTAACATGAGGTTCTTGGCTATGAATGAAGCTTTTCATTTCCTACTGCAGAGTTCATTAGCTTTCACTGCCCATTTTTACTACACTTGCAGCACTTTTCAGTAGACATATCCATAATATTAACATTTTTCACCACTTTGTTAGGAACCCTTCAATATTTGTGGTTCCTGTTGAAAAGATTTGACTCTGACAGTCAAAGACACTAAACTGCAATCTGACCTTTCACCTTAAAAACATAGATTTCTATTTGTGATAGATACAAGGAAAAATCCAAAGAATCACTGGTGCCTAAAGAAAAAGGCAGTAATTAGTCACTGGAGAAAGTTACGTGTTCCTCTTATGTGAAAGTCTAAGAACATTCAGTTCCAAAAGGGTTAAACCAAAACAGAATTAGCCACCCTTAAGGGAAAGAAATGTGAAAGCAAATAAAAATAATTCAATGGTAAAATTACAGTTTTCTATTTATTAATATTTAGGCTTCTCTACTGCAATACCAAGGCACCAAATCTTCAGTAGACACCCCCCCATCAGGAAAAAAGTTGCAATGAAAGAAGAGCCCACAGCTTAGAGTGCCTGAAGAAACTTTCATTTTCATCTTGGAAATACACTGACCAAAAAAAATTCCAAACAAACTACATTCTGAATGCCATACCTTGCCTCTCATTCCTTCCTAATGTTTTTTTCTCACTCATTAGTGTCCGGACAATCAGCTCAGACATGCGCTGAATTTGGCCGAGGGTTCTGGAGAGTGTATGCTATTTTCTTGCAGCAAATAATAATCTTTCATTCTCAGTCTTCTTTGACCTTATGTGGTCCAATGCTCAGGAGCTGTCCTGTTCTGCAGAACTGATGCACAATGAAGGTGAAGAAAAAAAAAAAAAAGCAAAGACCTTTATCTGAGTTTTCCAACAATCACTGTGAAAACCGGTTAATTGGAGAGGTATGTCTGAAACCATGGCTCCTGCCTGAGGTTAGGTACTTAATGGACAGGTGCAGTGTGGCTCCTCTGTAGGACTAGAGGGTCAGGCTGAAGTACTTTCTTGCTGTCATCTGTTTCGTTCACAGTATTCCTCAAGGAGACTCTCTGTTTCACCTTAGGTAGTCAGTGAATGAAAAATAAAACCAAGACACAACAGAGATGGTATTTCTCATTCTTAGGAAATGGTCTCAAACACCTTCCTATGTGCTTTCTGATTCTATCCATTTTGCAGTGTCTAGCTCAGAATGAACTTCAGGATGGAACAGAAGCCCTTGCATCCATCTAAGTCTTGAAGAACCTAGAGAGCCCACTTAGAGCTGTTCTGACTTCCGCTGAAGCCTATGAAGGCTTTTCCATTGACCTCATAAGAAGCTGGACTGGCCCCATAGGAAAGGCTTCAGTGTAGCAAATACAATTTCTTGCCATGCTTGGGTTCAGTTTGCCAGAGAGATTAATTCCAGACATGGTGGGTGAGAGTTAAAGTTTGAATTTCCACTGCACCCACGCAAGATGAACAGTATGAGGTTTTTTCCTGTTCTCCCTTCCCCTGCCCAGCACCACTGCCACCTGTAAGAGGATAAAATTTGAACTCACACACAGTTATATAAACTGACATTCCAGTTAATAGTCACTTTGGAAATTCCCAAGCTATGAGCTGTCCTGCAATCTAGAAACTGTGGCTTCCAGACATGAGATAAATCTCAAACCACTGCACAGGGAGCCATTGCAAACATTCCTTGTGTCATTGTTTCAAAACAAAGTTTGTAATATTTTAATCCCACAACCACAAGAGCTTGTCTGTTGGAGCATGTAAAGACTATGCAGTGAGTTAGGAAAGCATGCCAGCTTCCATTCATTGGTAAGTCCACAGTCTATCAGGAACACTGGGAAGAGAGGGCCACAGTGGGACAGCTATTGGCTCACCTACAGCAGTAATGATAAATACGTAGATGATGATAAAGACTCCCAGCAAATACTATTCTGCTTTTCTGGCAGGTGATGCCAAGAACAGTATATGCCCATAAAGTGGGAGGCATGGGCTCTTTTCTTTAGTCTCATGTTTAAGCTTGTGTTCCCACTTTGCAGCCAGGACTAACTCTCCTCCTATCTGTGGTCATGCCACTGTGCAAGAAAGGGTGTCAAGATTGCCGGATCTTCAGGAAAGTGAGCAAAATAATTTGTATAGCCTGGAGAGGGCACACAGCCCTTGTCTTTACTTTCTGAACATTTTAATCTCATCTTAAAACTCCAGAGGTCACAATTGTCCACACTCAGAATTTCATAGCCACCAACTTGCACATTGCTTTTACCATTTCCTTTCCTGCATCTTACCTTCTTAAAGAGCTTCATCTTCAGTGTCAGAGAAGTGCAGGTTCTGATTAGCTACCAATGGATAACATCCACCTGAGACAAAGGTTGATACAAGGAGCATCATTTAGCTTCTCAGGAATGTGCTCAAAACCTCCTTTCATTCTTCTGTAACTCGGAGAACTCACAGATTTCTTTGCAGGCACTTGCTTTCTGATATCATTCCTCAACAACTGGCTTCTTGAATTGTGACCGCTGAGAAGCAAGGAAATGATGATATTGTGAGTAGTAATTTGAAATCCAAAGACCTCACATTAATGGGGGAAATTACCACCTATATATTTTGCTGCCTGGTGATTATTCCTAGCTTGATTCAGGATAATCCAGAACTTTGCAGAAGTAATACACCAAGGTAAAAAGGGGAGGGACAGAATAGAAGAAATTAATCCAAGAACAATTATTTTATCTGTTCTTTTCCACTTAAAGTGCCTCACAGGGAACTATTCTGAAGTAATAAAATACAACTAACATTTTGTCTCTTTAAATTCCGCGGCAGAGTGCAGATGTCTGCAAAAGTAAAAATACCCAAGTATTTCTGCCCACAAAGATTCCAGGAAAGTGACAAGAGTTTGACTGAGTTGGGATAACACAATCTATTAACTTTCTGAAGTTTCAGGACATAGAGAGAATTCCAAATTTTGCTTGATCAGCTGAAACAATTTAGGGAGTAAGTTTCTCCAACTTTATTGCCAGAACATTAGCAAAGAATTTCATGTCAACATTAAGTAAAGATATAGCTGTATAATTGAAGACATTAGGAGTCCTCTTCCATGGCTTTCCTAGTAAGGTGATACAAGCTTTAGAGAACAAGGCATCTTTCAACTTTATAGAAATCTGGAGTCTAAAAGAATGCTAAAGATTTAAATTAGATTCAGGAAAAAAGCTAGAGAAACAGAGGCTTTACTTGTTTTCATATTAAAGCTGCTTTTGTCACTTGCCTGTTCACAGGTTAGTTCTCCCAGATCAGTCTGCAGAGCTGAATTATTTTTTCTACAGTGCAACACTTCCAATTTACACCTTATACATTTTAAATGCTTACATAGTGAAATGTGTTTCAAAGGCTTCCTACAGCCTTTTGTCATGCCATATTGGGATATTTGTGTCTACCTGTAAAAAGCAATTAACATCTGCTTGGAGGGGACACACCCCCTTATTTCATCCTGCTAACCAGACAGAGGAACTCGCCACCAATTCATTCATTACTGAATATTGCACAGTCCAACTGAAGCTGCATAAAATGACGTTTGTAATAATTTGCAAGAGGCAGTGGAAGGAGCCTTATACAAGTATTACCCCTATAAAAATGCATCACAAATTTAAGAAAGCAGATTTTAGCAAGTAACATCTTCCTTAAGGAAGTTTTTGCTGACTGTGCACAGTCTCTTTGGGATGGATGTTGTTGACCAGTAAAGCCAAATCCAGTCCCTGACAATTGTCCCTGTTAGGAATCTGCAACTATTTAATTCTTCTTCTGCAAAAATGACAAAAATGCTTTAAAGTTAGAAACTAAAATAATAAAACCATGTAGGTTTCTACAGAGAAAGTGTATTTTGGGGGATCCTTTGATATGCTTTGTTTATTGTCGCAAGCAGTTGTAAACCACAGTCTATTTTCATTGTTGCTCTGATCCAAGTTGCACATCTGGCTGTCAGTGTTAGTGTCAGCTTGGCAGGGGACTTCTCTAGAGATCTGTGCATGATAAATATATGGATACTGCAGCATGGTGCGCAGGTCTGGGATTTCTTTCTTTCACCTTTCAACCTTACTCTGAAGGCTTTTAAAGAAAGCACAGAGGTTCATTAGCAACATCCAAGGTTTCCAGCTAAGCCCAAAGCTCCTTCGTACACACACAACTTTCAGAAAAATGCACAAGTAGCATGCCAGTTTGGTCTTTGTTAACCACTTTGACCAAAACCTTATTTGTTAGCCCATGTCCAACAAAATAGCACATTTTAGTGGTCAAACCTACTGTTGTCTCCCCACAGGTCCTGTGGACATTTTTGATGCATGAAGGCACTTGGACTGTCTGAAGATTAGCAAGGCTATCATGCCTTATTTAACCATTTACTGGGAAACATGGAGGTAACAGAAAGGGGAGATACTAAGAGGTGACCTGTTCCATGACATCAACAAAGCACTTGGCATCTCTGCTGTACTGCTGGAAAGAAAATATGGGAAAAGACGAAAGTTTGTCTGACTAAGCACATCAGAAGCTGTAAATTCTTACAGAAGGTTAAGCATGCCTCTCTCCCACAGCTACTTTACCAGGTAATTAGGCATCTCCTGCAACTACTCATTCATAGCATCGTAATGCTCCCAGGCCTGAGTAGGTTGTCCCAGCCTAAAAACTTGAACACACTCAGTTGACTTTCATCTCTGTTCTACCAGAGAGAGATGTTCAATGAGAGAGAAAAAATTGGAGGTCCTTGTCCCCATGAGCTCAGAGTCCCTCACACAAGGATCTGTATGTATTCACAGAAGGATACTATGTCCCAAAGAACTATCTCAACAGGCAAAGGGTAACAGCCCACAAGCAGAAAATACAGAGCTAAACCACAGAGACATTAAGACCTATTTCTAGAAAAGTATTGACATCCTTGAAGTCTAGGTTGGAATTTAATTCTGAGAAACTCAAAAAAACCCCAAAACAAAACCTTGAGAAACTTGTAATGAAGCTTGCAAACATGGACATTAACTCTCATCTTGCTCAAAGCTTCCTAGGCTTTCACAGTGCTCCATGAAGGCCAGTTTCCTGCTACCCACATCCATCTCTGCGTGCTATGAGTACAGTGTAACTCATGGAAACGCTTAACACGGTGAAAACAAAGATGCCAAGTTCTAAGGAGAGTATTGTTGGTTTTGAAACCTGGGCTATTATATTCACATTGAGTATGTGGCTTTGGAAAATGGAATTAGACCAGAAATGTATTTTTAATGTGCATTATTTAGCTTTGCATCTCCATGCAAACCACATAATATTTTTTTTTTAATATAAAATTTGACCAGATGTCAGTGAGCCAGAATATTTCATATATTGTTTATGTACAAATGAGCTGCAAATAGTCCCTTTCTTTCTTATAAAGAAAGGTTCTTCAAGTGATTGATACACCATACCATTTGCTTATCTAAAGAATTTGGACTCTTAAGCTTTGAACTCTATAAATTAGAACAATTTTCTTGTAGAAACCAGTAGAAGTTAATGTGAAATTACTTATACTATATTCAGAAATCCAAAAAAAAAAAAAAAAAAAAAAAAAAAAAAGATCTAGAAAATGTATTTTGAAGAAAAAAATAAAAAAAAATAAAACAGAAAAATGTCAACATCAAAAAAAGG
>JANIJG010015623.1:40430-51911 GCA_024611175.1 Megaceryle torquata | reverse complement strand
AGACCGGCATGGCTGAGTCATGAACTGCTGGTTGGACTAAAGAACAAGATGAAATTTAACAGACAGCTGAAACAGAGACAGGTATCCTGGAGGGGATACAGGGACACTGCCTGGTTATGTAGGGACAAAGTCAGGAAGGCCAAGGCACGGCTAGAGCTGAACTTGGCGAGGGATACAAAGAAAAACAAAGAGGGATTCTATAAGTATCTAAATCAGAAAAGGAAGGTCAAAGAAGGTGTGTACTCCCCTGGTGATTAACAATGGCAAATTAGCAACAATGAACAAGGAGAAGGCTGAGGTACTCAATAACTTTTTTGCCTCAGTTTTCACTGGCAACGTCTCTCCTCACAGCCCTCAAGTTGGTGGCCCACAGGACAAGGACCAGGTAGACAAAGTCCCTCCCATTGTAAGCAAGGACAAGGTTCATGGTCACCTGAGGAACCTGAACATAAATAAGTCCATGGGACCCAACGAGGTGCATCCCAAAGTGGCTGATGCTGTTGCTGAGCCACTTTCCATAATATTTGAGAAGTCATGGCAGTCGGGTGAAGTCCCTTGCGACTGGAAAAAGAGTAACAGAGTGCCCATCTTTAAAAAGGGTAAAAAAGAAGACCCTGGGAACTACTGCCCTGTTAGCCTCACCTCTGTGCCTGGGAAGATCATGGAACAGATCCTCCTGGAGGATATGCTAAGGCACATGGAGGAAAAGGAGGTAATCCTAGGTAGTCAGCATGGATTTACTAGGGGCAAGTCCTGCCTGACCTATCTAGAAGCCTTCTACAGTGAAGTGACTGCATCAGTCAACAAGGGTAGACCTATGGATGACATCTATCTGGACTTCTGCAAGGCTTTTGATACGGTCCCCCACAACACCCTTATCTCTAAGTTGGAGAATTACAGGTTTGATGGGCAGACTGTTCAGTGGATAAAGAACTGGCTAGATGGTTGCATCCAGAGAGGGATGGTCAATGGTTCACTGTCCAGATGGAGGAAGGTGATGAGTGGTGTCCCTCAGGGGCCTGTACTGGGACCAGTGTTGTTTAATATCTTCATTAATGATATTGACAATGGCATTGAGTGCATCCTCAGCAAGTCTGTGGATGATACCTAGCTGGGAGGTGCAGTTGATATGCCAGAGGAATGGGATGCCAACCAGAGGGACCTGGAGAGGCTGGAGAGGTGGGCCCAGATGAACCTTATGAGGTCAACAAGGCCAACTGTAGGGTAACCAGTATTATCAGCATAGGCTGGGAGAGGATATACTGGAGAGAAGTCCTGTGGAAAGGGACTTGGAGGCGGTGCTGGTGGATGAAAATCTGGATATGAGCCACCAATGAGCAATTGCAGCCCAGAAGGCAAATCACATCCGGGGCTGAATCAGAAGAACTGTGGCCAGCAGATCAAGAGAAGCGATTCTGCCCCTCTACTCTGCCCTGGTGAGACCTCACCTGGAGTACTGCATCCAGTTCTGGAGCCCCCAGCACAAGAAGGATGTAGACATATTGGAGTGTGTCCGGAGGAGGGCCACCAAGATGCTCAGGGGAATGAAGCATCTCTTGTATGAAGACAGGCTGAGGGAGTTGGGGCTGTTCAGCCTGGAGAAGGCTCTGGAGAGACCTTATAGTGACCTTCCAGTGCCTGAAGGGGGCCTACATGAAGGTGGGGAAGGTCTATTCAAAAGAGTTTGGAATGATAGGACAAGGAGCAATGCTTTTAAGCTAGGAGAGGATAGGTTTGGACTGGATATTAGAAAAAAGTTCTTTAATATGAGGGTGATAAGACTATTGGAATGGGCTGCCCAGAGAGGTGGTGAAGGATTCCTGGAGTCATTCGAGGTCAGGCTTGATGGGGCTCTGAGCAACCTGCCCTAGGTAGAGATGTCCCTACTTGTGTAGGGAGGCTGGACCTGATGACCTCTAGATGTCCCTTCCAGCCTAAAACATTCTATGATTCTGTGAATAAAATACATGCCCATAGTCAAAATTCTCAAATTCCTCAGCAGAGCACTACCAGAACTTAAGACATGTGTTAAACTCAACAGTCAGAATGGAGTTTACATTTTTGTATTCCAGGCACGTCCCCCATTTCTCTAATGAATATTCTGCTTTGATGACTTGTTTTTGCTTTTAAATCAAATAATTTTGGTTAAAGGAATTCCAGTAGGTAAGTCCAATGAAGCCTAGTTAAGTTAAACAAGATGCTTTTTATTGGCATAAGGGTGCCACCTATTGTCATGACAATCCATGCAAGAAAATTTTCAGTAGACTTTTGGAAAGCATAACCCTGTTCATTCACAATTTAGATCACTTCAAATCCTTTAGATATCTAAATTATGTTAGGTACCTAGTTTGGGGGGTGGGAGGGGGGAAATAGCAAGAGAACAGTTCTACTTAAAAACCTGAAAAAAGCACCACTACTCCACTTCTAGAATTTTTAAGTGCTTCCCCAAAGTATCCTCCCATTTCTTTTACCAGCCCCACATTCCATCTTGGTAACCATGCAAAACATAGTTTTCAGCTATAAAAGCAATGATAGCTTTCGTTAGTGCTGACATAACAGTAATAGCAAGAAGAACAATGTACCAGCTCTGCTTCAGTCCTTTAACTTTGAACTTTTGAAGACCAGGTTTCAGCGAACTTCCAGCAGCTCAAGCCATTAAACATTGCATATAAGAACTACTATTAACTATGTAGGGAAGCTAAAAATTGTATAAACGAGTGTACTTTCATGTAAGGAAGTGCAAGCTCCAGTACTTCATTTTTGTGGACACACACCTTTATACAGTGGTCTTCAATAATGGGGAACAAATGTTCAGCACTCAGACCACCCAGCCACTGCTGAGACAAAAGAAACATCTATTTCCAGGCCTACTGTTTTGGGGGGCTTTTATGTTGACAAACTACTGGCAGAATAAACACTGTACTGTGTGTCATCAGATCAGTATCTGCCTTTTTATTTTTTTTAAACACCAGCCTTAACTTTCAGCAGATCTTTAAGTTAGATAGAACGGACCCACTGGATTGTTGTATCTAAGATATTCCACGCTTTTGCCATGCTTCAGAGATATCAGGATACAGATGGACATTTGTCTCAGTGCATTTATTTGCTTTGGTATAGATTCAAACCTGCTAGGTTTGAGCTTTCAGTTTAAGACTTTTGGTTTGTTTATCCCAAAGTAAATTTACCAAATCTGAAGTTATGCAGGTCTGTCTTTTACTGAGCATACAGGTAGAGAGAAACAAAGGTAAAATCAACCTGGAAAATACAAATACTGTTGCTGTTAACATGTTAGCTGAAGACCATTTGAGCAGACATGACCCTAAGAGACCACAGCTCTGAGTCTGAAACACCAAAGCTGTGACTAGTGACATCACTTTTTCCTTACAAACCTGAATCTCAGCTGCCAGCATGACTTTGATTCTTACATATTCCAGCCATAGTTACTCTAAACTTATTGTTTATTTCAGCTTCATGTCCAGGGTGCAAAGAAAAAAATAAGTTCACAGTAGCAGGAGAGAGAAGAAAATGCTATTATAATTTGGCTGCTATTTGTAAAAATACTTTCTTTTAAATAAATAAATAAAAAAAAATAATCTTTTCTACATTACAAAGAGGGGAAAAGGAGAGAGAAAAAAAGAAATCCCTAGCTCCAAATTAATGCTATCTACAGTTAGAAACTCAAGGGAGATGCTCAAGTTTGGAACATCCTATCCCTCTGTAGTTAGCAGAAGGACAGACAACATCTACCACCTGAGATATTCTCTGGAGATACTGGTCTTTGTGACCACGGAAGAATTCTTGGACTACAGGGATCATGGCTCAGATCATTCGTTTAGCTGAGATTACCACAGATTACCACTCACCATCAGCAGATCATTATCTATGCATACGCAGTTATAACAGAAACTTAATTAGTTCTACAATATTATTTTTTGCTGCCAGCAAGTATTTCAGCTGGAGTTCCTGTCAGAATTGCTTTGCAGCTCTTGTTGCACATAAGCCTGCACAAATTACATGGCAAGTCCATAAGAGTTAAAGAAAAATAAAAGCCTTGTTCTCATCACTTCTAGCACTCAGAGTACTGTGATCCCTATACAACGTGAACCCTCTCCTGAACTTTGTGCCTAACTCCTGTCCCCCAAATTCCAGCTGAAACTGGTACAGCTTATTGATAAGTCATAACAATTGCTACCTGTGATCTATAATATTTTCTTCACATATATGGCAGATGAGACACAAAATGAGTCTAGGATAGGATCTACTTCACAGTTTGGAGAATATTTCCAAGGCAATAAAGAAAAAACTCTCCATTTTGTTTAGACTCAGCAGCAGCAAATACAGATTTCCTCAGCTTCAGTGAACTTGCTGACTTGTCACAGGAGATTAAAGGCTTATTTGTTTGTATCTTGAATGAATGAATGAACCTAATAAGAACAGCTGTTCCTAGTAACACACCAGAACCTTTAATTTGAGCAACTAATGGGACTGCTGAAGGCAATGCCAAAACACAGATCTTCACTGAAGAAGCCCATTATTACTTTGCAGCCACCTCCCCACAAATAAAAAGGGAATTAAAATACTCAGATTAAGAATTTTGTCTTGGTTCCTGTCAATAGATAAGCACTGTGCATGCTCTAAGGAGTCATAAATAGGTTTTAATTATTTTTTTAAAACCTTGATAGAATACTTTTGTCTCTGAAATTAAGTCTTTGGAGGGGTTTCCAGGTTGAAAAATAAAACTAAAAAAAAGAAAAAAAGAAAAACAAACAAACAAACATAGTTATAAGATACTGGGCCTTGTCTCTCAGCACTTTACAAGAAGTCTGTACCTATATAACCAGTTTCAAGTTGTCTTTCCAGAGTGGTTCAACTGCCTGCAGTGGAATGAGCCAAGTGAATTAAAACTGACTTACTTTGCTATGGGTGATCTTTTCAGGAAGAGTCTCCAACTGGTACCCCAGGTGGAGCTAGGGAGAAAAAGGGGCCAGTTCAGGTTCCCAGAGCATCCAATGTCAGTCCCAGCCTTGAAAACTGTATGAAGGATGTGAAAGCAGATCAGCTGCCTAGGGCTCCACATGGCTTAAATATCTGCTGAAAACTCAGTAGTGTCCCAGCTTTCTCTTCCACTTTCTGCTCTGACAAATATTTGAAGTTCCCAAAGAGGCTGACAGAAAAAGCTTCTGATGCCCCCCATTAACACCAGTAAACTCCTCTAGGTTACAGCAGATGACTCCAGAAGCAGATAGATGTGGCCACAATGTACAATAGGAATAAGGATGTTGTCGTGACTCCACAGCTTTGGTACAAAGGGTCACCAGTTTTTTTACAACAGCATTCTTCATTTAGGCTTTAAATCAGTAAAGATATATCATCAAAACAAATAACACTGGAATAAGGACTGGTGTAACTGAACTATGCTTCATAGTTCATCTTGCTGAACTATGGAGTTCTATCACTGAAACTGTAACGGTATGTGCAAAGAACACTAAAGCTGGCCCAGTGGTAAAGCTTTATGGAAAGTCGCAACACCACAAGGTGCTTGCTTAGATGGCCAGGGAATGCTTAAAAACCTTTTACTTTAGGACACTTCACCTCTGTAGTACGCCTGGCTACTTCACTCCCATCACCCAACAAACCACACATCCTTTCAACAAAATTAAATATTCTTGGTGCCACAGCTTATAATTAGTAAAAACACTGAGGGCAGGGAAAACAAAAAAAAAAAGTACAACCAAAATAAATCTATCCAGGAGCACTGGATAAGAGCTCCGTATTTATTTAGCATTCCCGTTGTTGGCAGTTAAATGCATATTATTGTAAGCTAATGGCAATGTATGTTTTGCTGTATCAGTTCTGTCAGCTCTTTTCTTCCCCTCTTTTCCCCACTCTAAATTCCATTTTCCTTTTCAAGAGAGAGGGAGAAAAAACACACCAAAAGCAAACATGGACTTTGACTCTCACACAACATTTCCATCCCTTGAAATTCAACATGCAGTTGTATATGATTGGGTTTCCGTTTGCACTTAACGTTATTTTCTTGGCAAAGGTGAGCTTGGAGCTGGCTAGTGGAAAAACTCTCCTTTGCTCTATTTTGCCCACCTACTTGCCTTCAAAAGCCAAAAATCACAATCTGATGTACAAAGGGAACACTCAGTGGCTCCGAGTAGCCTGCCTTCTCCATTTATTTGCACTGTATATGCTCCCTTGAGTCTAAGGACGTATATAAATTCCCCTTCTTGTCTAGTCTTTCTGCTCTACTAACACGGCAGTATGATTGACACTGTCCATTGTCCACAACCAAACGAACAAATGTGAAATGGCACCAGAAAGATGCCTCTATCCAACATTTCCAACTAGAGAGGGGAAAAGAATGGTCTTATTCTTGCTCTAATTTCCTGGCTGAAAGTATGACAACAATGTGTCTGAAAATATGACCACAACTTGTCTCTAATATAAATATCACTTGAGAGCCTAAAGCCACCTGGCCAAAGACCTTTTACAACTAAAGAACTACAACTGGTTGTAAAAACTAAAAATGTAATAATAATCAGTGGATCTACAGAACACATAAGTGGGTAAAAACGGTAATAAAAACATGAGCTATGTATTGCCAGCTTCTTCTTTTCTGTAGGCAACAGTCATGGTCTGTGCTCTTGCATTCAATAGATGCCCCAATAGGGATGGCCATTGAATGAACATGCCCATGGGGACATCTGACACTGGCTGATTCTCCTGCTGACTGTCAGCACAGAAAATCTGTGCACCATCATAGAATTGTTCATTCTCATAGGATAAATGTTCCCTTCACAGACTGGAAGTAAGTTCTAGGAGGAAGAGCTACATGCCAGCACCAGTCCGAGTTTTAGTAAAGTCTGTGTTGGTACTATTCACTGCATGTCCTCCAATGCTACTGAATAAAATAGCAATATTTCTTTTGTTGTGCCCATGTATTCACTTGGACTCTAAACTCTTTTAATATCCAACATCCACACCAGGTCTGATTTCTGCTGCTCCCAAAATCTGTCGTAATAATGGATTAAATTGGAGGCAGAGGAACCCCACTTGGTGAAATCCCCCCTGTCTCTTCTAAGTATATTACAACCTTACAAGACATAAATTTTCTTCACATAAACAGTGAATAATCTGCCTAGCAGTAATAGCAAGAAGTGCAAATACTTCCTTAGCCAAAGGCAGACTAATACTATGCTGGCAAACTCACGCTCCCCACCTTAGTTAGGGAATGGTTAGAACAGTATAAAAGTGTAACACCAGTGGATAAAGCCTGTAGCATGCTGTACAGCCAAGAAGTAATATTTTAATTCATGTGGGGAAATACTTCACTGTGTTGCGGAGAGCAAAACTTAGCTTTAAAGCCCCAGGAGAGCATGGATCTGGAAATGCTGTATAATTCTGTCTTAGTTGCCTCATGGAGCTGGAGTACAAACAGGTGACGTATTGTGTATTCTGGACTTCTCTTTGGAAAACTGGGCTCTAAACCACAAACATTTGTACACAGGCTCACCCTCTTACCAAGACCATCATCTGTTTAAAACTCAGTGTGACAAGAGGATTGCCACACTCATGATTTTTGCTACTTATTCTGATACCAGGTGGCTTTTTCTAAAATTAAATAAAAAAGAAAAGAAAGCCCCATCTCCTGGAACCTTAAGAATGTCAGCGTTCCTTTTCTTTTAGCTTCCAGTCCACAGAGTTATAGAGAAAATCCTGGGAAACATGAAACCTAAGTTATTTTTGCTTAAAAGTATTTTATTTTATAACTGTCTTAAAAGTCAAGACAGTTATATGACCAGAAGCCATAGCCATAACATTGCAAGGATGAACTTGTGATTTAAGAACCACTAGAAATTACAAGATTAGAGATCACTACCCTGTATATTCCATAGGTTATGATCAAATCACTTGAATTGTCCCATCCACATATTATTTATTATGCATATTTTTCTGCCTGGAAAGAACTTCCATTGAAACATTCTCTTTTTTTTTTAGTTTTAAACAAATACAATGAAAAAAAAAAAAAATTACTTCTAAAGCCACACATAATTCTGCCCGGGAATTCCTTATTTACTAGGCTACTTTACACACTTAGAGCAGCCAATTCAAGCTGTCTTACATATATACAGTTGCACTACCAAGTACTGTGGATGTAATTCATGATAGAGAAGCATAATGCTGACAGTCCAGTTTTCACCTACTTTTGTTTCCTAATGGTCATCTGCCTTGTGTGAACTGCAATCCATACACAGTAAGAACATTTCCTTAAAGTAGAGAAATGACAGATTTTTAGCATTCCCTCTGGCTCAGCAAGCAAAATGACTCTAAGCTGGTACTTTGGAACCCCCTGGATTTTGCAGTTTGTAGGAAGTCTATTACATCCTTCTCCAGAAACTTAACAACCCTGCCTGTTTATTCCTGTCAAGTAGTAGCTGGCAAGTGAGAAACACACTTCAGTATGCAATGCCTTTTACTGATTATATTTTACATATAAAGCTATATTTTTACATTATTTTAATCGACCAAATAAATTAATATGGGAAGAAGAACATCAGTTTGTATGTTTTAGCATAACATCCTAGTAAACAGGGATCTGCACATACAGATCCAAGCAATGTTAGAAACCAAGGCTAAGTCTCGAGATTCTCACATCATTTCTAAATCTTGTAAGCCACTGACAGCATTTAAAAACCAGTCAGCAAACAATTTGCCTTTATGAGTTAATTTCCTGGTGTTGTAAAAAGACTCTTTTTTAACCTACAAAAAAGGAATCACAGACTGGGCAAAGGTAGCTGACATGAGGTACAGCCTCATGAGAGATATCATGAGAATATCTACTGGAGCAGTATTTGCAGGGTGCAGATCTTCTCTTAGCTTGAACACTGCTGTGGAATGTACTGACAAGAATCAAGCTTGAGACAACAGGAGCTGCAAGAGTTTCTCTGGGTCTTGGGGCATAGATAAAGCTTCATGAAGCAAACACCTTCAGATGCTTTAAGACTTCCTTGTTCCAGAAGTGTTCCTTCAGGACACTTCACTAGGGGTGACTGACTTCTCCAGTCGCTATGAGCAAGAATACCTGTCTGCACCTCCTGCCTCCTGCTTCTTTCCTATGTGGCTGGTGTGAGCTACAGGTGATCTTGTCAGGTTTCGGTGCTATTTATCTCCTCCAGGCTGGTTGGATTAAAAATGACCCTGTATGTATACTGAAGTCCCTTTCTTGGTCCCTGGTCACACCAGCTTTAACAAGCTCTACCACTTACTGAAAGTCTTGCTGCAATTGATATGGTTTTTTCTCTACAAATCATCTGGCATTTGGGAAAGATGGTTATCTGAGCACCTCTTTCATTTTTGTATCTCTACCTTGAAATTAAAAGTATATTCTCAAATTTATAGTGTATTTACATGGGAGAAAAATGTCATGCTAATTTAGACCTTAACCCTGCAACTGCTTCCACATGCATTTGCCTTTACTAGCATACCATTCCCTGGAATGAGTGGATTGCAGCAAGCTGGTGTCAGTGGCAGCAAGCTGAAGCCTGCTTCAAACTGTTTGCAGGATCAGGGCTTTCTCCTCCTGGAATGCATCATTGAAAAGGAGCACACTTTTCAAAATAAAGCATCTGCATTCAGGCACTGACACTCACTGGAGAGTCTTAAATGCTTCTTTTATGTAACTAAAGGTCAAACTGAACCTCCAAATGTGGAATTTCTGACATCCAATTAAGTAGCCCCCATTAAAAATCGGGCCAGTGTTTAATTATGCTTGGAGAATATATGAGTTCAGCTGAGACAATTCACACTCACCTCATGTGTTTCTCAGTGTTTTCAATGGTGGAACTGAATAAATATTCTTTTGCTCCACAGATGCACTGGATCATGGTTGAGCTTGTTACACATAAAAAATAAATCAGATCATATTTCCCTGACTTCATTTTTCCAGCTTTGTCATTCTGTCTAGGAGCATACTGCATGGTCAAGCGAGGCATGGCTATGCATGTTAATAACCCTTGACAAACTATGGATACTTGTATGCAAAATCCTTTTTGTTTATTCCAAAGAAATAGTCAAAGTGTACCTGATAAAAGATACTTTTCTTTCTCTCTTTTTTCCTTTTTTTTTTTTTTTTTTAAGTAAAGCCTGTGTTTCAAAAACCCGAAGTAGAACCACAACTCTGGTGCTGCTTTTCAAATCAAAAGGACAGTACAATCTTCACAGGATATGGCTCCTGGCCAGTTGTTTAATGCTTGCAGGTCAATAGACAATCAACCCAGCTTCTGCTGCGTAATTGACAAACCACGTATCAGGCACAGGAAGAGTAACAACTGCGCTTTCTTTCACCTAAGGTCCTCTGTTGAATCCCTGGGCCCTCAGCTCCTTTTCATTTTTATCATTCACAAATGTCTACCGTGAGCTCCCTCCAGGCACAACAGCCTAACTGCATGCCTGAAATAAAAGACCCCCTGGTAAGTGGTGGGTGTCTGGTCACTCAGAAGCCAGGCTAGCTGTTCATCATGCTCCTTGATTTCAGTCTGCCGAAGAGGCTTAGATCCACTGCTCCCAGTTTAAATTATTTGTGGATGAATGAACCAGGAATAAATGCCTCCAAAATATTTTTATTAATGGAGTCATGACACCAAATGTCAGTGCATCGCCAGTCTTGATAAAATCCAGTAACCTACTCCAGGAGGTTTGTCTGTGTTTTAAGGTAAATATCTCTTTGCAAAAACAAACGTTAAAAGTCTTTGCACAAAAATGTTCCCCAAAACACGAACAAAGAAGTAGCCTTCTTTTTATTATGTTTTTTACCAGTATTATTCCCTGCCTGTTTAAAAGTAACAAACCTACTGGTAAGGGAAGATTTCTGCTGAGAGGCACCTGAGAAGAGTAGAGAACACTAATACAAACAGGACCCAATGCCTGCTACTGCCCAGGAAAATCACTGGATTATTTCACCCCTTCTACCCACTCCCCCTCATGGCAGCTGTATAAGGGAAACAGACAACACCAGACCACCATCCAACACTGCAACCTCTTACTATGATGGGATATGCCTCAGACTAGACACACTGGCACTGAAGTGGCATAAGAAGCTACTAATATATCAGTTTATATTATTGTCCAGATGCTTGGGAATACTGCCTCTACTATATGATAATAGTAATACCTTGTAATTCACTCCAGTGAAGCTGCAGCAAAGTCTAGCAACAAAAAGGGCAGTAAGGAGATTCCAGAAAACTATAGGCCAGTCAGCCTCACCTCCATCCCTGGAAAAAATTATGGAGAAGCTCATTCTAGAGGTCATCTCTAGGCACATGGAAGAGAAGAAGATTATCAGGAGTAGTCAGCATGGATTTACCAAGGGGAGGTCATGCTTGACTAATCTAATAGACTTCTATGATATTGTAACTGGATGGATAGATGCAGGGAGACCAGTGGATGTAGTCTATCTTGACCTTAGCAAGGCTT
>JANIJG010015623.1:25437-40330 GCA_024611175.1 Megaceryle torquata | reverse complement strand
GATTGTATGATCCTGCTCTGGCAGGGGGGTTGAACTCGATGATCTCCAAGGTCCCTTCCAACCCCTGACACCCTGTGATACTGTGATACGCACAGAGGTTTCAACTCTATCTGTGCCCCTAGGACACTATACAGTGACATATAACTATCTCTGTGTGTGCTGCTTCCATTAATGCTGAATGGATAGCTGTCATCTGGAAGAGAAATAACCTGGTGAAGAATCTAACAGTGAGTTCTGAGCACAACATGCATCCAGTCAACTCTTAGTTATGCCTTGTGGAGCAAAGACTTAATGATTCTTACTCCCTCAGTGATGAGCGCTGATTGAGTGGCTAAACCCTGATATTTATCCATGAGTATGATGTGCACTTTCTTTGAAGGAGACCCTGATTAGCTCCATTAGCAGCACACACAGCTGTTTCCACCTGCTTTTACTAGCCAGGAGAGCTGCTGTTCTATCAGCTGTTGCTTTCAGTGGGTTTTTTTTAGGGAATTCTAACCTTTGTGGTGTTTGATGGTGCTGAGCATAAGGTGGGAGGACTGTGCCCACTTGATAGTCTCAGAGCAATAGAATTGCCTTCCCCATCTAGCTCTAGCTCCAACAGAGAACATGGATAGTTTTGCAAAGATTCAGAGTTCAGGTCTGTAGTTCACTTAGTCTAAAGGAAACAACATTCCCTGTACGGTTTGTGAAAAGTAGATCCCTCCTAGGCTTTGTTTCTCGCTACTAGTGTTTGTACTACCGGAGGAGGAGACCAGAATGGCAAAACCATCAATTTCTTCCCCTCAAAGGTTCTTGAGGATGCCACCTTTCAGCAAGGACTTTCCTATCCACATAGCACAGGTGTCAATGCGTAGCAAAGCAACAGCAGTAAAAAAACCCAAATGAGAAATAAAGGAAAACCAGTCAAAACCAGTAAGTACATGTATTCAATCATTGCTGATACATTGCAACATGCAGAACACAAGAGGCAGATAACAGAAGCTGGTCTCCGTGTCTAAGCTTTTCCTTTACCTCAAGAGACAAACTCTCGCCTGCTTGCCGATCTGCCTCCCTCACAATTCCCATTTTTTCAACAATACATAGAATTGTGTCTTTAACAAGGTCAACACAGTACAAAGGGCACTGTTAGAGGAGTTCTAACTTCAGGTCACAATGATTTCTGTCAGGAAAATTACTTCAGCTTTGGAAACACAAATGTATCTTCAAAGATTTGAGGGCCAGTTGCTGTTTCTGCATGTTTGTTTCCTTTCCTTATGTGACATTGAAAAATGTGATTCCTCCTGTAAAGGGAGGAAAATTCCAGTATCCATCATTTTGAAGGATTACAGTCAGTGCCATTACCTTGTGAGTGCAGTCCTACTCTAAATTACTTTTTCTTCTAAGTGAAACTGAGCATGAGACTTGAAATTAAACTGGATTGAGAACAGAAAGCCTGGGAACCTTTCCCCTTTCTGTAAAGTCACTGAAGCCTTTTTACTTTGCAACAGCACTGTAGAATATATTTCCATTGGCTTGGATGAAGAAGCTCATTTGTTTGAGTGGCTTAGAGAAATGGAATTGTTATGATTTACAAAGTTAAGTAAGAAGTTCTCTTTAGTTTGATGCTCAAATGCCAATTTTCACCTCCTTTATGTTAGTGTTTCAGGCCTTCGTATGCTTCTGAGCAATTTCATTTACATAAAGCTCTGTTGGCTTTCTCCAGAATTAATCAGCAAACATGCAGGGCCTAACACATTTTTCTATCTTTTTCACATTTTTCACAGAACTGAGACCAAAACCATCAAGTTTCATTTTTAAAATAAACTGCGGACAAGATTTTCAAAAGTGCCTCGGCATTTCTGCTCTCACTGAAATCAGCACTTGAAAATTCAGCCTTTCCTGTGATTACAAGCAAAACCATAAAAATGTAAGCTGATGCAATCTCATCTTCTCTGTCTGGTTTGAAGCAATGTCTGAGGGTTGTGAATGTCCCACCTCTCATCCTAGAGGAGTATATCTGAAACCAGAAGATGACAGCCTATGTCAACATTGTTAACTCTTCCACAGCTAAGTATGTCATCAGAAATGCTCAGCTGAACTTCTGCAGCCTACCATTCGTTTTCCTCAGTGCCATTAAAAAACCCAACTAGAACCTAATATGTACCCAGTATCTTTCTTCACAACCCACTGGAAAGAGTGGAATAGTTCACACAAATTACAGCACAAGGAAAATGAAAACACACAAGGCACCTGAGAGCAGTAGAGCTCCCCTAATCTCCAGAACACCTCCACAATAACATTTTCTTCCTCTTCCAAAGAGAAAGTCCTTTTTGCTGCCACCATGCTCCAGCCTGATGCATGGGCTATGTGAAAGGTTCTACAGTAGAAAATATGATGCATCAGAGACCACAAAAGCCTTATTCCCTACCAACACCAAGCTCTCCAATCAGACAGGAAATAAAAATCACTGAAAGACATTTATTTGAAGCTCTTTCATTTTAAACTAAGTTTACAGTTTATGGAACCATAAGACAGAACTCAGGGGGATGTTGAGGTTGGCAATAATTGATGAAAAACTTGTGCTGGGAAGGTACCACTTCCACTAAGGACAGCAGAGCTCTAACACACTTTATTAAGCAGCTGAGCAAGAGTTCTTGGTGCTCTTCCTCAAAAATTACATAGCTGCTAGTTGGACTATGTAAAGGCACGGCATTGTCCTCGGATGTACTCTCCCTAGGATTGTAGAAGTTCACAGGCTATAAATACAATTATGTCAGTATACTTCTTCCTTTATTTGGAAAGAAAATGTGGTATTGCTAAACTGCCTTGTTCTCAGGTTGCCCAGATGACTCTTATGCCTTTCTTGCTGCCTCTTACTCAGCTGACACGGTGCCACAATAGTAGCATTAGAAAAGTTTCTGCTGTCATACCAAAAATAATTTCACAACCCCAGTCTAGGCAGATTTACAAGCAGTTAACAGTCTGATAATTTCAGTGGATCACATATTTGGTAGGATTTTGGAAACATAAACTATTTGTTTTCATTTTTGCTTTTTCCTTGTTTTTTTTCTGTCATTTACTCTCGCCAACAAGTGTGGTGAAATGTAAAGGAAATCTATTTTATATACTGTATTAAGCTTTTTCAAACCACAGCCATGAAGTAAATATTTGCAGATATTCTGTGGTTTAATTAGTTGGCTATGGTCTGCTCAAAGCGCATGCATAACATTGGTCTATTGGCAGAACACCACCACTAAGGAATGTCTTTCTTTGTTTCTTCTCTTTTGTGTACATAATATTTGCCATTACCTGGTATATCAGATTAGGAACATTATATGAATATACTGATTCTGGCACTGAAGTTTGGAAGTAACTGTGTAGATCCTCTTCCTCATGTTTCTATGGTTATTCATAAATATTATGGCCAACTTCAGTCAATATATGCCATTTGCAAATGGAATAGACCTTTTTTCAAGTTGCTGAAAGCTGTTTTCTTTCAAAACTCATTTCAAAGTACTCAGAGAAATTCAGTCAACTCTGTATTCATGTCATTTAAAGGATGCCCAGTGCAAACACAGTTAGTTATTAGGTGCCAGTGTTTTCCTATTTGGACCAGTACACCACTTCTACACATTGTTTACCTCTGTACTGGGTTTGTGGGGGAGGACGAGTAGGAGGAGTGGAAATGCTGCTATAATGAAATTTAAGATAACCAAAAGGTCCTTTGGCAGTTTCTTTATTCCCTGAAAACTTAGTGCATTGCCTGGAAAATTAAAGGAAACCTGATAGGTAACTCCAGTAGAAACCACTTGTCATCTATTGTCCAGATATGAGGAATGTTACTTTTCCCCTTCCACACAGGCTGCAAGTAGCAATCCAGCTGAATGCTTTGTGGGGACTGGAAGGCCAATAGAGACCAAACACAATCATCAGCTCTGGCTTCCTGGATGAAACAAGCCATGGAATTTCAAAGCCTATAACTCCTGCTACAGCAACAAGCATGGTCGTCAGAAAGACATCCATTCTTGATTTAAAGACTTCCAGTGATAGAGATCCACTATGTTCTGGGATAAATTTTTCCATACTTGTTAAATAACCTCATTGTTCAAAATCCAGCCTTGTGACTGCTTTGAACAGATCTATTTGTTGGCTCTTGTTACACCTTCATCTGTCAGAATAAACTCCATAATTAGTCTTTTCACAGTCAGAAAATTATACACTGTGAACAAGGTATTTCTCCTCAATGAAGAGCCTAAACTACTTTCATGTTTTGACGCTAAGGAGTGTTATTTACTCTTCTTTATCTTGCTCTTTAAATACTCAATGTATGGAACTAGTCTCCATAAAGAGACCATGTCATGCTTTACCACAAGGACAGCTAATATCTGCTCTTTTCTGCCTTTAATATGATTATTACTATTAATATTATTTTAAGAGTCAAGAACCCCTCCGTGTGCCTTCACCTCCATCCGTCATGCCCTCCAACTGGACTGAAACAGATGAAATAACCAAGATGAACCGTCAACATGAAGATCTTGTTCACAGATATCAGAATGATATGAGACTTGCAAACATTGAATCCTATTTCCAGGGGCTATCACTCAGTGTAAGAATAACCGCAATCTACTCAGTACTCTGTATCTCATCCTGTTTAGAAATTAAAATTGCGAAAGCAAGAAGAAACTGTTCATTTCCCCAAGCTTTTGGACAGGAATAGAGCTGAGCAGTAAAACAAATTTATTGGAAGACCTCCATCTCTTTTCTTCTGTTTGTGGGTAGCTTGAGATATTCTCAGATTTATTTGAAAGGACTTGTGAACTTCTGCCATTTCCCTCCTAAAATAACTTATGAGAAGTTTGCTGTTAACATTTTATTATTTATTTTAGTACACTGCATTGTGTAAGTTGTTTACAAAAATTAGTCATTGCTTTTTCTGTGCCATGATTGGTTACTTTGCAAAGGTCAAATTAGGAACTTTACGCAGAAATAAGAAATGCTTCATCCAGTGCTTTAGTAGCCATATATAAAAAAGCGTTCTTGTGAATGTTACAGACTAAGTATCAGAGGAGAAGAGATCCTACAGCAGGAGGCACATGTTTTGGTGTGGGATTGTAAGTTCAGGATGCAAAGAGACAAATGGTAGAGCTGCATACACAGCTGCTAAACAAATGAAATCCTGCTTCTTCCAGCACTTTCCTGGTTGCTGCATCATATATTGTTAATTACACTATAAATATTCTTGCTGCTTCATGCACATTCAGGAAAAATGGATGCAAAAGCATTGTGAAGAGGCCTGAATTGAGAGAAAGTCTTACAGCACCTGCTCAGCAATGGAGAATGGGGTCAGGATGTGGACAGCCAGCTGGCACATTTTGGAGCAGCATTTGGAGCAACCATAGACTTATAACACTTCGATAACTGGCACCTCTAGGACCAAGGGAACAGAGCCATGAATTACAGCCACTCGCTTCTGCTTCCTAAGAGTTTGTAAATTGAGGATATCACTCCATGTTTCTTATGTAGAAGTACCCTTTAAAGATAGCATTCTTTCTACATTTAGAGCTTTTTCTGGCAGTCTCCTAACTAGTGCCTGGATACAGTTCAAATCCAGTCCCAAACCTGACATTTCTGCATGCTTCTATCCAGTATAATCTCAGGCAAAACTCCACTGGCTTTGAGAAGGTTTTTGCTTGAGTAAGAACATCAGGTTTGACCTTCAAATTGCACAGTGACAATTCATAACAGCTCAAAACAGAGACTTTTTTAAAAGAACACAATACAAAAAATCCAGCCTGTTACAGAATGCTTTCTGCCACTGAAGCTCTCTTCTCCCTAAACTAACAGAAATAAACTGGGGTTTTTTTTTCCAAAACTGCTTTGTCATCTCTTGAAGAACCTCTTCAGAGTTCAACATTTATTAAATCAGCACCTCTGTGAGTGCCCATGCTTGCATCAAGTTCAGCAGTACAGTCAGAAGACTCCAATTCCTATGTAGCCTAAACCAGCTATACATCCACGTACTTCTGTGGCAGAGTGGGACTGAGAGCTCAGCTCTCATCCAGTCCTCTGTCCATTAGTAAATGTTTTTTTCCCCTTTTCAACCTTAAGACAAGCAAAGGAGAGGGTGTGGTTTGAAGTCCAGTCTAATTTATCTCCTCTGTAAATCTTGTGAATTGCTATCTAAACAACTGTTCTATAAAGCAACCCCTTTGACTGATTGGTCCCATGTGTCATAGAGCTGGGTCAGATAGGTATCTCTTCATTTATTCCATGAATGTGAGAGAGAGACCAGCATAAGTTTCATGCCAAATCTATGTTTATTTCATTAGACTACATGGGACAACAAAACCTGCCACTGAAAGGAGGAAAGTGAATTTATACTGTGGAGCAGATCAGGTAAGTAACTGTAAGTTTATGAGCTAGTCCATCATTCCATTCCATTCATTCATCCAGTCACACTTTTTTATTTTTTATTTCTGACATTTAAGTCAGAATTCCACTTTCCAAAACAGCCTGAAACTCCCTCATCTTTCCAATGGCTGGAGAACAAATACTAAAGTATGCCCAGATCACCCAGCTTAGACCAGTGTTTGACTACACAGTTCAACAAGAGGCACTTTAACTTCTCGTTCAGACTTGTCTGATGCTGAGGCAGGGGTGAAATCTCGGTCCCTTGGAAGGCAAAAGCAAAATTCCCACTAATTTCAACAGAAACAAAGTTTCTCACTTCATATGTCCTAGCTAAGAAAAGGAAGCCTAGAAAAGCAGTAGTTCTGAGTTGCCTTTTTTTTTTTTTTTCTTTCTATAGACAGGTAAACCAGTATAACTGTTGTCACTTAGAGGCATTAGAAGTCTTAATTTTGGACATTGACTTTTTTACCAAAAACATTGCCAGGCAGACTGAAAGCCCTGACAAATCATGAATTTAGATCAACTACTCTAGTTATCTTTTGCAGCTTTGGGGAAAATAATTGCCCACAATCTGCTTAGGCCAGTAGTAGAGTTGTGCTGCATTGTGAACTAATTATGGAGTGTGATGCTTTAGGGAAGGACATATCTCCTCCAGTTTTCTTGCTCTGAGCATTCTGCTTTGTGTATTTCACCAGAAACAATCTCATGTTTTAACATTTCTATTAGTTCTAACACAGCTTGTACAAGTGTGACGTGTCCCTCCTCATTTGTCTTGAAGATTGATAGGAATTGCCCATTCTCTCCCTAGCTTGTGAATATTTTCGTTAGCATGTGAACAAACCTTACATGAGAACTCTATTGATGCTTGGATCCATTTCCTTGAAACACATTTTACACTACTCAGGAAAGAAAGCTGAACATTTAGACAAACCTGTGCCGTCCAACACCTCAAGCACTGTTGATAAAGTACCTGGTTCTGCTGTGCTTTCTAATGCTATTTTCTTGATCTGTTTTATTGTACCACATTTTGGTAGGACCTGAATATCCTGGTGTATAAAGTTGACCAAAACTGAGAGTACACAGAGTGTCCACAGAAAATGGGTTTTTCTCTGCCCTGTCCTTGGGACTTAACATCTCTGATTTGACACATTTTTTTTTTCCCCAAATGCATTCATTTGTGATTTTAAGATCAGTTGATTTCATGGCCTTTTGTTGTTATTTAGCATGGGGTAGATTGGATTTTGGCAGGGTTGGAGAGTCTTGAGATAGGACACTGTCAGAATGGCATTACGTTCACATGTTTTTCAAAGAGGAAGATTTTGTATTGTTTCCCACTGATGTCCAGACCCTTTTCTGCCTTTGGAAGGCCTTGAATGGTCAGATCCTTTTACCAAACAATAGTTTGTTTTTCAGCTCTTTCTCCACAGTTCCACAGCTGTAATGGTCTTTATTAGCTTCAAAATGAACCCTGTGAGCCCACAACTTAAAGCAGAGATGATTGTTCCCTATTTTGATTAACATCACTCAGAGTCACTACCAATGAATAGACCACCTCTATGTGCATACTTAAGTCTGTCAGCACCCAGCACAGAAGAGTTTTAGGTATCATATCCTCTAGTTACTTCCATAACAACACCGTTAATATTGTTAAAATCTGACAAATTTAATTTGGTGATTTCCCTCTCCTGCAAGTGTTTTTGACCATGCTGCATTACAACAGTTAGCTGATATGGGAAGAAAATAGTATTTTAGTCCTGACAAGTGTTAGTGAGGATGAACTCACTGGACCGATGGAGTCATAGAAAACATAGAGTGCCTAAAATATTGCTAAATCAACATCCAGCCTCAGATTTTCTTCTGTATTCTTCTACTTTCCATTCCAGACTATGTTCATCTTTATGCTTGCTGTCATACTATCTTTTAATCTTTTACCCATTCGTTGTAAATCTTGGTATCGTTAAAACAACAGAACTGAATCATGCTAAGGCATACATCCTGACAGGACGGAAAGCTACAAAACAGGAAGTCTTTAAGATAAGTCCATAGCTCAGAAAGTATCACACAGAGGCCCTAATAACTACTGAGCTGTAGAATTACCAGTTTTGCCAAAAGCAACAGATTTCCTTCTGATCTCAGAGCAACTGTTTCCACACAAATCACATGTGGAGGCATTTTACAGGGGTTATGCTGTCTATGCCTCTTTTGTTTTCTCCTTGCATAGATTCTTCTATTTTGACACTACTTCTCCTCCCATATAAATGACCTTGTAAATTATATTTATGGCTTCACAGCTTGGGTCAGATCAGTACAGTTTGTTCTAGTTTGGAATATAGAAAAGGAAGGAGTGTTCTTAATGGGTTTAGGATAGACATTACTGCTTGGGAATGGAAACAGACTCCACCAATCTCTAGAACAACAAACAGGGAATTGGGAATCCCTTATTTCGTCTTGGCTGGCTACGTGAACAAATCATTAAGTGTTTCTGTGGCTCCAGTTCACCCATCAGTGAAGAGGAAATCTGATCATTCCTATCTACTTCAGAGGGAATTGATCTGCACTAAGCACTGATGTACTGGCAGAAATTACTATAAACATGTAAGTCTAGTTCTCAGTGGTAAATGAGAAAAGTTAAATCAATTCACCATGCAGATAGACCCTGAGCCCAACACTCCTTTCCTATTCTGAGCATGTTAATTCTTACTCATGCAGTACTTATCAGATATGTCTTTGGAGCCATCAGGCCTTTAGCTTTATTACCGTGCGCATAGCATGCTTTATCCATCTCCTGTAGTGAACACAATGAGTGCTGTAGATACCCTGGTATTGTTTATTTCCAGAAAGGAAAAACCAGTTCTAATAAAAAGATTATGACAACCACTGTATACGTCATGTGCCAGTGTGTAAAGGCTTCAGGAGAATGGACAGAACATTTGGCCCACTCTTCCTGAAAAGATGATTTTCCAGGCTTTACATTTCCATCACTTCAGCCTAATTTCATATATTGCTATTAGGTGTATACACTATTCACCACTGGAAATTTTATAAACAACAGTCTCAGACCGTACAGTCACTGTGCAGAGACAAATGGTGAAATAGAGGGAGTATGAGAAGTCAAGACCTGCTCACATATTTGGGTGAAGAGCACAATTCAATAGACAAAAACTGCACAGGCTGTCTTGTCATGGCTACTGACAAATCATGGTTAAGGCAGCTTCACATAAAGCTGAATATATTTTTTTTCTCTGAATCTTTCCCACCCCTGTTCCCACCCCAGACTACTGCAGCATTTTGGCTGCTATTTTCAGACTAAATGAGACAAAGTTTAGCAAGCAGTACAAAAGACCAGGAGTCAGCACACTTGGGCTTTATACTTGGCTATGCCAGTGACATGCTGTTTGACCTTTTCCATCACCTCATGGAAATAAACAGCACCTCTACATGTCTTTATTTCTGTTCCTACACTTTGCAAGTTCTATGAGCAGAACTTGCTCATGTGCAGGGTGTAATGTATAACAAACCCCTAGTCTTGGTCAGGGCCTCATCCTCAAAAAATAAAATAAACCAAATAATTGCTACTAAATATCAAAAAATGCACTCTCAGAGAAAACAAACAGTTGGCAGAGGATCTTGTACAGACGTGTCATTCTTTCCGTTTTCTCTTCCTCTCTCTTGTTTAACTTTCTACCTTATATGTTAATTCTACAAATATTCATCCAAGAAGTAAGTGCCATTCAATGCTCATCTTTCAGGTCTAATACTAGTGCAGTCCTTACCCAAATAAGGACTATCCACTTTCTAAATTAATAGTTGCTTTTTTCAAGACTCTCATCATGACCAACGGATTACAGATCATGCAGCCCAGTACCTTATAGCATTTTACATGTCCTTCTCCTCCTTTCCTCTGTTAGGCTTCTTTGGATCTTGTTTTCAATTCCTAGGAATAAAAAATGAAACACTTAAAACCTGTCTAAACAGAATAGCCAAAATAATAGAGAGGTGATATCACAGAGTTCACTGGAAAATTAATTTTTGTGAGGATTACATTGAAAAGCTCAAATCTGTCCCTAGTACATATCCTGCAACATGACAGGACTTCTAGACTGTCTGCAGTGCAGGAAGGTGTTCATCCTGCTCTCCAAGCCAGGATCAGTTCGGTGCACATTTGGAGGAAAAATGAAATCTTTGTTGCCATTATGTCTTTTTCCTTAAATCTGACAGAAGTCTATACATGTCATAAATAATCAGGATGAAAGCAACAGGCAGAATGGAGATAAAATGGTCAAAAGCTGTCTGATACATGTTGATTATCCACACCCCTCTATAGTTTTGTCAGTGAATATAAATATTGCATTTGTGTATATTCATTTTTCAAATGTAATTAAATAATACAGACTAAAATGTATCTAGTAATATATGTTTGTAAGTATACATATTATCCTATTTGTGTTTGAAACCTCCAAATAAAAATAACTAGTAAATTTTTCCAGCCCTACCATGAAAAAAGAAGCCTTTGTTTTCTTGAATGTGTAACAATCATATAACCTAAACCTTAACCACAGAGTGACAAACTCTGGGATCAGTAGATCCTGCATCCAAACGAGCAGGCTTGAGTCATTCTACAGTGTAGAATGTGGGGTCACAGCACTAGTACCCTGATCCTTAGACTCTGCTTTACAGTTCACTCTTGGTTAAAGCTACACTAGAAACAAATTGGGCTGAAGGCATCTGAAAACACACTGTTCCTTGGCAGTGAGGTCATCTCTTCTATTCCATCAGCTAATAGGTAAATTGTATAACAGGAAAATCCAAGTTGAAATACTCAAACTGCCAAGGATTATGAATTCTTTGTTTTGCTTTGGAAACAAATGCACAGTAGAGACTAGAGTCACAGTGCAAGGAAGACATAACAAAGGCTTTGTTTGTAAGGGGATGGAACCACTGCTCTCTGGTCGGGGATGAGGTTGGCTGATGTGTTTTCCATAATACTCAATTGAACAATCTCAGCACTCAATCCTGGCCAAATACTAATCTGCTGAATTTATTACATTGGGGTTTTTAAATTAAAATTACCATCTGTAACTCATGTGTGGTAAACAGCACAGAACATGTGACGAGAAAAAAAGCACCTCATGAAAAGGTGGGCAACTTCCCCTTGGTTTGAGGAGCCCAGAGAACAACTGTGACACACACGCTGAACGTTTTCTTGCTGAGCAAAATGCACAACAGCTTAATGAGGTTATTTGTTAAAAGCCCCTCTGTTCACCTCAGTAATGGTCTGTGCAGTCCAGGTCTGGAAATGTAGTTGGTTTGACCAAAGTGATATTATCAACTGAACAAAGCCAAATTTCATAGGAAAAAAGCCATGGTAGCCAGAAATAATACACATACACACAAAAAGAAAAATCCCATCTTGAGTTCTTGGGTTTTTTGGTTTGTTTTGTTTTAAGATTTCTTCTCTCACAAACATAAATATTCTAAGGACAACAAAAGCTGATTCAATATTGCAGCTATGACATCTGAGGTGGGTGAAAGTCCCAGGCCACTAAACACAGGGTATTTGGACTTCTGCAGGCCCACCATGTCACCGAGCATTCCTGATTGATAAAGCTGCTGGTGGTGACTCTGTGGTCTAATTCCTATTATTCCAAGCAAGGCTGAGGGATTAAGCCTTTTTTTTTCTCCTTCATTACAACTTTTATAAAAGTGCTCTCTTCAGAAAAGCAGTCTTCTGAGAACAGCAAGTCTATTCATCTCCAGTTGAACAAATCTACAAGGTATGAATGCCTGTTGGTTGTCCACTTCATGCTTTCAGTTTGACTTGTGCCAAACCATGTGTTTGACATGATTTAGTGAAGTGAAATAGGTCTGGGCTCAGTGGAAAGATGTCACACTGCACATGCACACAGAGGTACAAATTACCTGCAAAAAGATGGTGGGTAAAACTGGGCTAAAAACAAATCTTTTGAGAACAAGTCTGTTTCCAGAAATGCTTTTTTATTCACCTTCTTTTGTCCAATTGTCTGCAAGTCCTGTGGGTGATTAGTTAAATACACTTTCTAATGAGGATATAATACAAGTGATTCTGTCTTACTGATCCCAGGGAGTCAGGAGTCTCAGGAGCTAACCAGGCAGCGCTCTTCTGCCTCTCCCATGATATTATCACTTCCGGTTCATATTTCTTTGTACAAATAAGAGCAAATAGAATGGGACCTCTGACATGCTAGGTGCTGTGCAGAGAGAATCTATGCATACAGTCCCCTGTGTAAAAATGAGGCACTAAGAATTGGTCATAAAGTCTCCTCATACCATCAAAGAAGGTGAACATATTCAAATGACAACACATCTATGGGATAGGATGGCTCAGCTCTGTAGGTACCCATCAATCTGCTCTCTAGGAAGAGAGCACTTACACAGAAAGGTAAAGATTTTTAGGGTTTTGGTGACAACTACCACTAGATAAGAAAAAAACCTACATTTAAGGCTAACAAGAAAAGTCTTCCTATGCTCATTTTGCAAATGAGAACAAACGAAGCTAAAAATATAATCAGTCACTTGTTCAAGAACACATAAAAGGTTAGCAGAAAAGCTAGAAGTTAAAACTCATATTTTTTTAGTTCAACCATTCCTTCGTCATGGTAAAGTAGGCAGGAAAAAGGTTCTCAGTGCTTTCCAATAAACAACAATCAAAATGCATAATTGCATTATTTCACACTTTGTGCTTCCTGTGCATTTCTCTGCGAAAAGAACACTGTCTTTGTTGTTTTCTTTCTTTCTGAGTTAAGTCAAAGACATAGAAATTTAGGCCACTTTTCCTACTTCTTTGGCATTTATTCCTAGAGACTTTGTTTATGTTGTTCAGTCTTGATGGGGCTCTGAGCAACCTGCCCTCGGTAGAGATGTCCCTACTTGTGCAAGGGAGGTTGGACCAGATGACCTCTAGAGGTCCCTTCCAGCCTAAAACATTCTATGATTCATTGATTCATTTCATATGATTCTATGATTCATTTCACTGATGCTTCATATAAGATCAGTGCAAGACTTGCAACCAACTTGGATGAATTCTGTGTCAGGTCTTAGATGTAACTTTTAACGCAAAAAGACAACAGAAATCATATCAGAGTTTTCAACAGAGAGTGTTAAGATTTTTTCAAGCCTATAATGCAAACATAATCTTTCACACAAGATTTCAGTTTCATTGACTCACATTCCACAAATTAGAGATCTTTGTTCTTTTCAGTTTTAGGACTAACAGAAAATAGAAATAAGTTTAAAAAATCATGCTGCTTCTATCTGTTCAGCTGAGACATTAGCACAGAAACAGCAGAAGGACTCTTGTGGAAAAATATCAGAACAAGCATTTGGCTCACTACCTGGAGACCAAGAGTCAAGTTGTTTTTAATGGTAAATTATAACAAATAAAATAGCACCTAAACTGGACTATTTGGCAAACAGAGCATCACTAACACAAAAGCTCATGAAATTACAGAAACAGTGTTGAAACCACCACTCACTCATAACAAAAGCCAAGCAGAAAAGAATACATTTCTCAAATTTTTCAAAAACCTACCTCCTTGTTTAGGTGGGCCATCCAAAGAGTTAGAAGCAAGATCTGAATTTTGATTCAAGAGGTCAATCCACAACATCCCAGGTTTCAATTCTCACACCAAGGTACACATAGAGTGGAAGACTGTTGAGGCTTACGACAACAGGCGTGAATGTCACAGCAGATTCAGAGGAACCCTGGTGAAAAGAGCATTGCACAGACATCAGAATCACTGCAGGCTGCCACACTTGACATTCACACCAGCAGGAAAAGCCCTGGAGTTTATCTCTGACTTTCTGGTATGATGAAATGGCCTAAAATCAACACCAAGTCTAGTTTAAATTCTGTCCTTTAGGACTCCAAAGTTTTTTTAAAATAAAGTAAGTTCAGCCATTTTAGATGTCAGTGAGATATTTTTCCTGTTTAAAAATAAATATCTAAAAATGACAAATGTATGCTAAAATCTAACCCTCCAAATTATTAAAATATTTTAAATTACATTTTTTATATAGTTGTTAAGAGACACACATATTTATTGTCGAAATCATATAGAAAGTTAAAGTGCTAAGTAGACCATTGCACTGTAACTAACACTTACTGGACAGATAAGCAGCTTCTGATAGCAGGACCTCTTCTGTGAAATACCAGAAGAAATATTACCCTAATTCCTGTCCATTTAATCAGTTCTCTAAAATGACTAGTTCATTCAGAATTTGTAAAGAGATTGGCATTTGAAAATGAAGGAAAATCTCTTTTCCTCTTATAATCAGTGCATGAACAGGAAAGCTGGGTTACCTCTTAACCATAAATAAAAGATAGTTGTGAGAAGAGAACATGATTACCAGAAGCTGATCTTTTGTGGTTTTCACTTCTATGTTTAAGAGGTCAGTTTTAAATGAAAAATATCTTCAGGTTGGGGGTTTTTGGGGGGTTAGGTTTTTTTTGTTTGTTTTTGTT
>JANIJG010015623.1:2214-25337 GCA_024611175.1 Megaceryle torquata | reverse complement strand
TTATTATTATTTTATTTTATATAACCAGGAACATTAAGCTATTTTAAACAACTAACAAAACATTTTGGTGGTCATTTTGTGCATTATAGTTTAATTCCAGATTTTATCAAATTACAGTCCCAATGGTGAACAAGCAAATAGTTAGTAGGCAGCTAGTAACATGAAATATACTGTTCATCCTTTTCTAGCATAATTCAAATTTCAGCAAATTTTGATAGCTAAGAGTCCTAAAGTTTTGTGATGTAACTTCTTAAATACACACATAAGGATAATACTATAGCAAAAAAAAAAAAAAAAAAAAAAAAAGGTTAAGACCAGGGAAAAACTTTAGTAGAAATATACCAGTGAACAACAAGTTTTCAAAGATTTTAAAGTAGATCTAAACCAAGGCTGAAGTGGATTATTCAATAGGTTGTTTCTACCAGGATCTCTTCATTGATCATATTTTAAAATACCCACTGTGTATGAGGAGGGGGAACACAACAGCTAGGCTGTTATTAGTATTTAGCTATGTGCAGCAGAGAGAGTTACAAAGACTGACATTGGTGTTTTTAAGTTGACTTTAACATAATGGAATTGGTGTGTAACTCCTGTCTCCCCAGCCATCAAGGGTCTGTCAGCCTTAGTCAGTGTCCCAATGCCCTCTCACTCATCCTCCTTAAAAGTAAATGAGTTGTTATGCATCTGAGGTTTCTTCCAGAGGCAAGCCCAGCAGGGTCCTCCTTCCCTCTAACTTGCATCGTCCAGAGTTTTTGGGTTTTAGTAACTTGAAACATCCTGTAAAATCTATCAGGATTAGTTTCGAGTATAGAAGCACTTGTACTTGATCCAAGCTAATCAAATGTTCTTCAGATACTAAGCTCCAGGGTTTAAGTGAGCACACCCAACATATTAAGCAAAAATGACCTTCTTAGTGTGGCTACTATATCCTCCTTTTTGACCCCTTTTGACACAATTTTGGCTGAGACAAGACAGAGAGTTAAAGCCATTGTGAACAGGCCAAAAATAATATACTAATTGTGTCTCTTATGTCACCAGAATGTTATACTCTAAGGCAAAAAAAAGCTGAGTTTAGATGGAACTAGACATTTTTTTGCATACTAGTAAAACAGACTTTTTAGTAGATAACATTTTGTTTTCAAACTCATATTTCAGCCTTTCCCAATGTCATTAGTAACCAAATTAAGGATTTTAGGAGCTTGTATTATAATCAAAATCAAGTCTGAACTTACAAGTCATGTATGACCTGGCAGTCAAGAGGTTATGGTGAGTAAGAAGGTAAACCACAGAAAACCAAAGAACAGGAAACTTTCAGTCCAGTGTTGATGGAAAAGCTTTGGAATAGATGGATGTGGTACTGAATAACTTATTTCAAAGCAAACAGCTCTAACAGAAGTTTCTGACCCTTTTGCAGAGGAAACACTGAAGATGTATGATGTAAGAATTCAGAAGTGCACATGTGGAGCTGCAAAGTCTTATTCCAAGTTATATACAGCAGGATCTGTGTTTATGCAGCTATACAGAGTGAGTTCCCCTTCTTCCATTCACAGGCTCCATTGACTGACTGATTTTCTTCATTTCAGAATCCTGTATCTATTATTCCACAAAAGTTGGTTTAATGCTCAGCTCATCTACATGCCCAGGCAATTTAATGGAATTTCTGGAAGGCTCTGGAGGTATCATACTTAATTCAGTTCAGTCCTCTGTCAAAACCACTCTTTCTGTTCAGCCATAGAAGCAACTTTTTTCCACCAGTGACAATTCCAGAGACATCCAGATGCTGACAATTTAAAAAATGGCAAAGCATTTCAGTAGAATTAAAACCAATCCAGTCCAACATTTCCCCATGCTTTGGGAGGTGCCTTGAAATTGGAACACCACACATAAGCATGAGCTTCTAACACTGACAGATGTTAAGGGGCAATAAATGAAATGTATGTTCCCAAAGTCAGTTCTAAAACTGCATGAGGTCATGTAGCCTTAGCTTCAGCATTGCCTTGGATTCAGGTGAATAGAAGGTTAATTTTAATTCTGCCCACTAAAATGCAACACAATTTGTCAAAGAAGAACTTAAGAGAAAAAGGAGGCTAGGCTAAGAAGAGTAGACGGTTGCCTTGGGTGAACTTGGGCTTAACTAAATTTCTGAAAATGCAATGTAATACTAATAACAAATTTAAACTCTGACCGAGGTTAGCTCTTTAATTTCCATTGGCATAAAAGCAAACAGATGTATCTAGAGTAAAATGAACAAAATAAAAAATATTTTAAAATTGGACAAAAAGTCCAAATCTCACTAGGGAAGCTGTACGTGCAGTTCCCATTCATATTAATTGCAAGCATTCATCTAAGAAAACATGTGTGATCAGTTGCTACAGCTCAGCTGATGACAGACAACTTGGAGATGTGTTTGAGGCCAAAATCTATCCAGAGCCAGCCTCCTGTGCTAGCTGACAGAACTGCCTGATGTTTAATAGGACATTCATTTCAATTAATATTGAGGGTGCTCAGGGTAAAGAACAAATCTTTAAAACTAAAGCTGATAAAAGTCAAGTTACATTCAACTCTGGGAGGAGAGACCTCCCGACCCTTTTTATTTTGAGTAATTGGAGCACCGATTACTGGCAGACTTTGACTGGTAAGGCTTCTCATGACAATGATGAAAGAATCCCAGGTCTAGTCTCTCTATAAGGCAGAAAAGAGATACCTGAATTCAAACAATCGACCTCTACCTAAATCCAGATGAATATAATAGAAGAGACATTTCAGTCACTCCCAGAAAGTTCGAAGTAACAAGTACCAACAAATTTGGAGAGCAGGGAAAAAGGCAAAAAGGGCTTATATGATGCATTGACTGAGTCAATGTTACTATTTAACTTTCACACTCACAACAAAACTCAGCCAAAAAGCCCAGACCACTAAATGGCCAGATTCTCTTCTGGTATGAATTGGTACAGCTCAAACACATGTACGGACTGTATGCTTTTTAAAATAATGACAAGTCAGGTACAAGATATTTGAGATGATTCCTTATTCCAGACATTTTTCATATCCATATTACCACATACTTTTTGGCTTCAAACACATCTCCAAGTGAAAAAAAAGGAAAAAAAAAAAACCAAAACAAAGTTTATTTTTTATTTTAAAACATCCATGCTATTTTTCTGGTTGTAACTTTGTGGTTTTATGACATAACATTTATTCCTAGATATCAGATGTTAAGAAATAACAGATTACATTAAGAGGCAATTAACTTTATTTTCTTCCCAGATCTAGATCACCCAACCTGGGCCACAATTACTAAACCTAATATCCTGTTCTATCATAAAGGTCAGTATTTGCTGCATCCAATGATTTTTGCCATACTCAGCCTACAGAGCTTGCTTTAAAATCTCTGAGTAAATATATGGTTTGTTTGGAAACATGTAGAAACAGCATACTGGGGTGTCACCTCTCTGAAGTTAATTTATAGATTAATTTAAATATTCTGGACTTGTTGTTGCTTAAAATCCCTTGCTATCAGAGTGGAGTAATGGTGCAGGAGGCCTTGGGATGTGAGAGATAGTGGGACCAACACCATGGTGCAGCAGAGCGACTGGGAGCAACACAGGGTTACTGTTCAGAAGAGGGGAAGTTTATATATGAAAATATATGAACACCTGCAGCTGCACAGTGTCTGTCAACTATCAGCTCCCATTCCTCCTCCCCATTCACCTCCACCCAATGCTCCTCAGCTCCACTGGATGGATTCATTGTGCACTGCAAGGTGACACTACCTCAATACCAAGCTCATGCAGCACTGGCCAGTGGAGGACCCTGCGAGGTCCTTTTGGGTTAATCCAGGCGTTCATATCGCCTCTGCTCTCTCTGCTGATGGTAATATAACCGTGATTGCCATGAGGCCCTTTGTCATCAGAAAGGGATGGGACTGGAGCCCAGTACAGAAGCACATCCTGAGTAACAGCCGTTCCTGGAACAGCACTTTAGCTGTGACCCTAGTACTTCCAGGAGAGAAAGGGAGTAGGCCAGGAGAAAAAGACACATCTGCTTTGAGTAACGGCAAGCAAAAAGCACAAGGAGAAAACAGCCATGATTATGACAGTCAGGCTTTCTTGATGGACTGGCTTCTTCCCTGCCTGTCACCTTCCATCCTTGTTTCCTGCAGATCCCAATCTTTCAAGGTCCTCACAGCTTTCATCGTTTGTACTCCAACACTTCCCCAGACAGCCAGACTAACCCCAGAGAAGATTTTCCTGATGGGTACTGCTTGCTACTATCTCACTCACATTACTTTCACATCCACTGCCACTCACCTTCCTCTTTCTCTGCTGAAGGGAGGTTCAGCTGCCACTCAAACTATGCAGCTTCTGTAAGCTTTGAAGAGCTGTGTCTTTATCAGTACTCAAATGTAAAAAACTCTAGGAACCATTTACATTTGACCAAAAGCCCACAAACCAGCTTCAAATCATCACCAATAGAGCATGCAGAAACTCATATAATTTTGCTACTAATTAGTTTCATTCTTTGCAAAAAACCACTAGCACATTGCTTACTGCGGGTCCTAGCAATTGCAGCAGTTAGATCCCACAGCTCAATATAATCCCTCGCTTTACAAGGGTTATTATAAATAATAGTAAATATTTTACTGAAAAAAAGGTGTTTGGTGACTGCTCCTGCAGAATGTGAAGAGTCTTGGAATGAAAATTACTTGTCTTAAAAGTAACTTGAAGTTAGATAGCTTGCAGTGAACACAGCCATATGCCAATTCAGGGATGTTCTGCCTGCACGAGACATTCAGGAATAGCTTCACTGTCACTAGGGAAGCTCATTCAGAAATAGTTTCTTTTAACTGTGTGGATCTGGTAGGAAATTTTTCCATTTAAAGCTGTCTGTATGTCCATTAGAACAGTTCCCTCCAAAAGGAGGCTTTGCTTTCCATAGAAAACCACAATTTGTCATCAGAAGAGCTAAAATCCACCTAGGAAAAAAATAAAAATAAAAAAAAGATTTCCAGCTTTTCAAAAAGACAAAAGTTCCCTAGAAAAAAATAAAATGTTTCCAACACTAGCACCAGGTGCAAATTGGGCCACTGTTTCCCTCTGTAGTCATTCTTTGAGTATCTCTATGTGGCACTAATCCCCAGCTGAGCTTCCAGCTAAGAAATCATACCATAACACTCACCACCATTTTCAGTGAACATTTCCCTCAGCATTTGCTCCTTCCTTAGTATATGACTAACCAGGATACAACTCAAGGTATTTTTCCTACTCTCTGTTTTTAAAATATAGGTGGTAGAGACAGTAACATTATCATGAAAACATTACTCCAGCAACTGCCCTTACCAGTAAAGACACACATGCTCCTTTCCTCCTGCCTGTCCTGAATATAACAGCTTACTAGGAGGTGCCACTGATTACTAAGTGCTTACAGAGGACATGCTTCCAGCTATGAACCAATGTCTGACAAAAGTATCAACACAATCAGCATTTCCTTATTTTGTATTACCTTCTTTCAGGCCCTGTTTTCCTGGTCTGCCTTCCAAACAAGCCTTGCTTTGGTGTGCACCATGACAGAGGTTTTCATTTCCCAGGAAATCAGAGTACCAACTTTTAAGGAACCCCTACCCCCCATGATGGCAAAACACACCCCACCCCCCCCACCCCCCCCCCATTAGTAATTTGTCACTCATCTTTCTTAAAAGTGAGACTCATTATATTTGCCTGCAATATTTCACTGATACTATTGCTTCTTATCTGTCTGAGAAAAATATTTCATGTATTTTTATGAGTATTTTTGAGCAGCACAACTACTTACTGCATTTTATTGTATTTATAAAATACAGTGGGTATTTAAAACAAGGTAAAGGTACCAGGCTTATTTACACTAATCTCTGTGGGCAGTTTCAAGGAAGTCAAGAAGATGGCTAACTCTAAGAAAGAAGAAAACAATAGTAGCCCAGGTATTTCTTTCTGTTAGTACAGAACAATGCAAATAAGGCAGAAAGAGATGAAGGATCAGTTTTTCAAAATTGTTGAAGCACAGATAGACACTTAATAGGATTTTCAGAGGTCCCTACAGAGGTTAAGGATCTAACTCCCTTTGATAACACAATCGTTTAGGACATCTACGTTTCCACTGAAACACCACTGAAGCCATGAAAGTGTCCAGAAAGACATGCACCTTTTCCTGAAATCACGTAATGTAATATTGCATAGTCCCATGCAATGATTTCATGTAGTAAAAAAAAAGTTCCCATTTCCACAGGAAGAAAAAATATCTATCTACTGTAATCTTGACAGGCAATGATTTGTAGACCCTCACATTGAAAAGGTGCACTGTGATTTCTCCAACAAGCCTAAGAGCCTATGTAACTGTGTAAGTGAGATACAGAAGGTGGTATTTGCTGTAGAATTGGAGCTTATAATAATGATTTTTGGTTTCTGTGGCTACAACAAATCCGATTTTAGATGTGAGCTGAGCTCAGAAGTTTTATAATTTTGTCAAGACTCCAAATTTTCCTATTTAATACCATGTTCTAGGTCCAGTTGTAACCAAAGAGAAACAATGGTGTATCTTGGTGGGAACATGCACAGAGCAGTGAACTGTCTGTATTTTTCTGTATCTGATGTGCTTCAGAAGTACCATTCTCTCCATTTTACAAGCAAAATCTCTCAGATTTTCCCCCCATCCCTTAAAGCAGTTTGGAAAAGAAAACCCCTAACTGTGCCATCTGCAATGGAAATGCCATCTCAGCAGCCATCAAGCTATGCTCAGGCCAGGTGGCAGACACCACCTAAATGTGCTGTCTTCAAACATCTCACAGGCTATCCAGGGAGCCTTTTGCTCACAGCAGATAAAATTCTGGGCACAGAAAGGACCTGGCTGCAGGAGAGAAGGAGAAATAATGTGGGATTTCCAGTTCATTTTCAGTCACTAAGAAAATATCCTTTGAAATAACAATCTCTAAGGTGAAAATAATTTTTTTTTTTTTACTCCTCCAAGATGTGATTTTTACTATTTTTTTTTCCAAGCAGAATGATAATCATGCATGCTGGCACATTTCAGAGAGGTTCCAAACTGTGGGATATATGGTTTTATCCTGCATCTGCAGTCTTGCTGCAAGGAGACCTCTGAGAGCTGAAGGGACATCTCCTATGCCTCTCCTCAAGGTCCAAGCACTGGTGCACCAAGGGACTTTGAATAGCAGCACCATCAAGACTGGCCTTTCTCAGCCAAAAGGTGAAGCTTAGCGGTACAATTAAATATAGTTCTAACTTTCCAGACACTCAAAGCCCAGCCATGTCACAAACAGCCAGAATAATACCCGTGCTTCCCTTATTCTTCTGGCAGGCACATCAGTCCCCAAACCAGTAGTGAACTGCAAGCTGCAGAGGCAGCACCAAATCCAGTGAATTGAAGTTCAAACTTGTGGATAACAGCATGGACCATACTGTTTACATGCCTGCTCAGTGACAGGAAAGGTAATGCTCTACTAATCGACTTCACTGAGATCCTGGCTCCAAATTCACCTGGGCTCTTTCACATATCTCTGGTGCTCATTCAATCACATTTTTGTCTGAACATGAGCAAGGAGAATTGCCCATTTACCCATCCTTACTTTTACGTGAGGCATGACAGGACCATGCCATCAGGTAGATTTGCTTCTATTCACTATAGAGATCAGGAGACCTTCTTGTACAAGTCCCAGTGTCTTAGTAGTGACCTTGGGTTTTTTCATGTCAGCCAAGAAATAAGCCATCCGTCCTACCACACAAGGGCACTTGTTTAATGTTGACGGGGAAGGAAGTGTACCACCTACTGAGTCACCAATGCCACATCCTAAACACCTGGCTTTTGCCTTGCTAGGCTTCCATTTAAGCATGAATCTACCCTGAGTGGAGCTGTAGAAAAAGCCTATAATAAAACCTCAAACCACACAACACTTTCCTGGATGGGAGGTATACTGTGATTTTCTAAAGTTCACAGAATTCCAGAAGAAAACAAATCCTTTCCAAAGCAGATCCATCTGCTTTGCTTTTGTCCAATTTCAGGGATAACAACTGCCCGTGTCATGTCCCAAAGCAAGGTATAAAATTAATTTTCCTTAAAATCAGAAATAAAAACACAGTTACATTTTTTTTAATTTACTGCACAAAATTATGACCAAATCTACTGAGATATTAGATGCCTAACCTCCCACTTTACCTTTGTGAATGTTCATCTCAATTCTTATCATTCTCACAAGATTTCTGTACAGAAAATACAGATTTCTAGAAGCCAAACTAAAGACATTTCTTACAAATTAAATTCTTGCCTGTTAGGCAGAGAATCATTTGCCATCCACAGCACATCCCATAGTTGGCAAACAAAGCAGCATTTGCCACCTTATTGCAAAACACAGGACAACGTATTTTAGGAAATGATTCTTCATTAAAAAAACATTGTCTAGGGCAGTACAATGAAAACAGGAGTCACACAAATGTGCTACATCCTGTGGCTGGCTCTGAAGTAAGCGTGAAAACAGTCACAAAACATTCTGGGGGCAGGATGAAGCACACTCTTTTCTATGGGACATCAGCTTACAGATGGGCTCGCTCACCTTTGGTTTGTCTTGAGTCAGACCAAAATCCCTTTAACCCCCAAGCTGAGGAGCTCAGACTCTTGGCAGTTCTCTCACAGGCAGGATGATCTAGCCAAGACCCTTCAAAGACACTTTCTCACATAGTTCCCACCACAAAATGAGTGTTTATCTATCTAAAGCTTTGCTTCCTTCTGTCTCTGCTACCTGAAGAGATGAAACAATTCTGTGCCTAAGCTCAGAGACCAAAACCATAAATGCATGGTTTGAAAGGAGAAAGAGGTAAGCTATGGAAGAGAGTAATGACAAGGAGGGACATTTCTGTAATTTGCATACTTTTTATGTCTGAATTACTTACCACTTTTAAAGTTTTCAATGCGTAATTTTGAAAAAATCTTATGTGTTGCAGGAAATATTTGCATAAATATATATAAAGTGTCAGGAACATCACCACAGATTAGCACTTCATTGCACACAAGAGAGAGAATCCAAGTGCATGCAGACAGTTTCAAAAGCAAAATCACTTCACCGCCAAGAAAACTGTTAATTATGTTTCAGTGAGATGTCCCAGTACAGACTGGAACAAGTGAAGCCACTCCTGAACAAGAATACAGACTTAGGGCATTAATAACAGCATTTGTGCATTTTCTTTTTGGAATACACATCCTTTCCCAATTGATAGCACTATTCTTACCCAGTAACAGACCCCTGCCTCAGCAGAACTACAGCACCGCTTTTTTCAAGAAGCACCTTGCAAACCAGAGCAGGCAATTGCTCTCCTGAAGAAACACTAACAGCAGAATATCGTAATGGAACAAGTCAGAATAATCAAGACTTTGTTCACGTGCAGACAGGAAGATAACTCTTCGTAGCATAAAAATCTCTATATTGATATTTCCCAGATGAAAATACATAAAAAATTGCATAGTAGCTTTTTGTTTTGTTATTTACTGAAATTCCTGTAACTCTTCAGTTTTCATAGAATAATTATGTTTATTGTCACTCAGACTCAGCCTAAAGCCATATTCTGAAATTTAAAAAAAATGTCAAGTTAAATACTTTTTTTGTTCTTTGCATAGAGCTCAGCTTCTCCAGACTGTGCATGTGAGAAGCCCCTGAAAAGAACCATCCTTTTACACTCCCAATTCAAAGCTCCTCAAACCTCTGGAACGGAGACATGAATTGGCACATTAGAAGAGGGCAGAAAAAACAGCTCACAGCCACATTATCCTGCAAAAAGAACACCAGCACCCATTCCCACACTGAGATGAAATACAAATCTGCACAGTACAACAAATCCTGGAATGACAGAGGAAAGTCTGGTGAGGAGGAAAAGAAAAGATTACTTCCTACGTTTTGCTGAGCCATAGCAGGACTCTCCAGCAGAGCTGCAGGCCCTGACACCACGAGGCTGCTTCACCACCACAGCTTTCTTGCATGAAGTCCACCTTCTAACCTGCTAAATCAAAACACAGAGACTGCAGCAGACACCTCTAAATTTTGTGTTTCTAATAGGAATAAGCCCCTTAAAGAGTTCCATTTTATCTAGGTTACAGACTAACTTTCAACTCCAGCTGCTTTGGAGCAACCTGGCTTCAGGGAACTACTTCACATTTCAACTTGATGCCTCTCACACTGAATTCAAGTTGTGGGGAAAAGGCTATTATGCCAGCAGTCTTGCTTAACATTTTCAGTCACATACTGCATTAGTCACAAAACAGAGTAATTGTCTTTCCAGCCCTGTTTCCTCACTGAGATGAATAACTCCTCTTGGGGGGCAGGTTTTCCTAGGTGTTTTTGGTTGGAAACAAATGGGTCAACTTCTAAACAGGCCCTTGAGCAGCCTAAAAAAGCTCAGAAACCTCCACACACTGCTGACTCAGAATTATCAAACAATTCTGTAGAAAAAAAAAAAGAAAGAAAAAAAAAAGTTGTTACATATTGCTATTTACTTGCAAAGGGGAAGCAGGTGGTCTTGCTCCCAGGGGTTGTGACTCCAGTCTGCAGAGCATCACTGTATGAGCTGCTGGGTACAGCTGATGAGCCAGAAATTTCTCTGGTGCAAATCACTGGCAAGGCCCCTCTAGTACACACCGGGTCCATCTGCTTGGTCCTCTGCTGTCTGTTAAATTGTGCAAGAGTTATCCTTCTTGTCCCAGCTGATTATTTTATATTTTTTAATTTTTTCTTTTTGAAGAAACTGAGAGCCTTCTCACATGCAACTTCCATACTGAAATAACCTCCACATTTTGGATTACAGCAATGAACAGACAGGGAGCAGCCAGGCTTTGCCTTTGTCCTCAGCTCACTCTGGTGCAGTTCAGTGCCAAAGGGATCAGGGATGACGCTCTACACTCCAAGCATGTTGTTGCTCTTCCCTTCCACTGCTGTGATACTACACTATCCAAAAAAAAAGAGGGGAAAAAAGTTCAGTTTGCACAGAATGCCCCAAGCACCCATAAGCAGGACATGCCAGTACTCCCGGCACATCCCTTGCTTTTCAAATCATTTTTCAACTTTACAGCTCAGTGGTATAACAAAAACATCTGCGCAGCACTGTCAGCTTTCTCCCTGAGCATATTTCTCCCCATCCTACTGCCTGTGGGTTACCAGCTCTTCAGCCCCTTCTCATCATGGTACCTCAGCAGTTTGCAGGGCACCAGGTGTTGGCTGGCAGGCAGGGACAATCTTGTAAAGACAGAGCAAATGTTTTGACAACTTTTCTTTTCCCACGAGGGAAGGGAAAACAAACACATGGCATCCATGCTGGTCCTGGCTTACACTGCCATGTTTTGCAGAGCCCCCCTCCACACACGCATCCTGCTTGCTCATGGTATGTTCTGTGCTTTTCTGTGCCTTGGTCCAAACTTCCCCTGCATCTCTGCTTTTGGGGGGAGGATGAGAGGGTCCTTACTATTTTCCCCTGTGCAGGCTGCAGACAGGTGGTAGAGGTAGCAGTTCAGTGCCGCCCCCTGCCCTGAGAGAGGAAGCACCAAAAGCTTCTGGGAGGTGCCAGAAAGTTCCAGAAGGTGCCAGAAGGTTCTGGGGCACTAGGCCAGGCTGGCAGCAGGATTGCTGTTCTGGGCACAAAATCACCATGCTTTCTTCCTTTTTTTTTTTTCTTTTTTCTTTTTTTTTCTTTTCTTTTTTTTTTTTTTTTTTTTTAATTTTGAGTCAAAAAAAAAAAAGGTCATTCCCTATGCCCCAAGCACCTCCACGCAAAGCTGCAGGTGCAAAGCCAGCACCAACAAAAGCCTCAAGGCGGGAAAAAGCCACGGCTGCCCTCCCTGAGAGGTGCCCACCAAACAGACCTGTGCTGCTGAGCAAAGCCCTCACCATGAGCTGGGCAACGTGCTTGGGTATCATGGCTGCCTTGCCATCCCCACATCCCTCACCAAATAATACCCCTAGGGAGAGGCACGCACCTTCCCCTCCCCCAGCTGCCCGCAGCGCTCTCATGGCAGCCACATCGTGCTGCTGGGTGAGGAAAGATCCATCCAAAAGACCCCTCCGCCTCAGAAACGGCTTCGAGTGTTTGGAAAGAACAAAGAGGGGGGAGCCTGCCCTCGGGGGCACAACGAGCGGGGAGCCTGCCCTCGGGGGCGGGAAGCGACGGAGCTGCACCGTCTGCATTTGCAATCGCACGAGGCTGCCCGGGAAGGGGCGGCGGGAAGCCGTTGCCTCGGGGGCTGGAGAGGGGCTCAGAGGCAGTCCCTAGGACATCTGAACCGGGAAATAAACACTTGATGTATTGCAGCACCATCTGCTGGTTTCTGTACAGGGGACACAAGGGCATATCCCCACAGAGCGGGGGGGAGCAAGACGGGCTTGGCGAGTGGTTTTTGTGAGGCACAAGGCCCCTGCGGTTTCTTGCACACGGGCATGTCCTGAAGGTTCTTCTTGTAAAGGAATTAAGATACCTCGGAATAAGCAGACGAAGAAAAAGTTGCCTCACGGAGAAACAACAGACAATTTAGCGGCGAGTTCGGAAGTCTGCCTCACTGAGGAAGTACAGCGGGCAAAATTCAGGCTTTTTCTTGTTCCTTTAAACAAGAGCTCAGTAAATTTTGCAGAGCCCAAGAGGAATGATTTTCTGAAGCTACCAACTGATTCTGGGCACTTCTGGGGTTTGGTTGGTTTGTTTGTTTGTTTTTCTCTATTTATAACTCAGGCTGCTTGCCTCTAAAGGCACTTGCATTTCATGAAGTCCTGGAGCGGCTGCTTTCCAACCCTGTGATCCTCTGAAGGGGGTTCAGCCTGGCCACCCGCAGCCAGCCGTCACTTTAGTAAGCCCTAACTGACTTCCAGCAGTTACTTATTTCAGCTGGTTTCCTTCCTGGGCTTGATTCAACCCAACAGTGAAGTCATATTCATGAACTTTATTGAACATTGCTCCTTGCTGTTAATTTACAGCCTGGTGAAGGCAAAAGGGAAAAATTTGGATTTTTTTCCCTTCTCAGGGAGTGACTTGAGATAACACAAATATGAAGAAAGACTTTAGTTTGAAATGATGTTATAGAGAGGAAAGACACGTCTTTTGCTTCCTCAAAATTCAACTGCAATACTAACTAAACCAGTAACACTGGAGACTGCTGATACATTCAGGAATTATTGGGGAACTACTGCTTTGCTAAAAACAACGTAACTTTTATTTTAACCTACCATTTATTGCCTGCAGCAGTTAAATGCAACACAGAGTTTGTGATAAGGATTTGTGCAAAGAGGAAAGCGAGACTGGCTTTCAGTCTCTTCTGGCTCTGAGCCCAAATAATTCAATTTGCATTTTGCCCAAGCTGCTATCAACAACTGTACAACAACTTGGAGGACAGAGGTCTGGTTTGAAGTGTGTTCCTGACACAGGGGATGAGCACACAGCTGGACACAGTCAAGCACTACAGGTTTGTTCAATAATGACACCTCTATTTTAACACTTTCCACATCTGGCTGTCTTAGCCTGCCTTGCAGCAGCACCTCCTCAGTACCATGCCACTCTGTAGCACTTCACATTCCTGTCTGGCCCCCTCCTTTCCTAACGATGAGACCCTCTTTTACAATTAGTGCCATTGCAGCAATGACTAAACAAAAGAATACTATCTAGCTTTATAACGTGCTTGATTTGAAGAAAAAAAAAAAATTCCCTTTACAGGTCCCAGCAAATGTCCAAGGTTCAAACAAAGTACGAGGTGCTAACGAACAGAGTCTTGACAAACCTTGTTTTCCTGCACAGGGGCTCAGTACATAATGATTTCATTCAGCAGCTACTGTTCAAGCATGGAAAGTGTTGGTAAAGAAATCCCACAGAGTTCAGACAACCATTTTCCTAACTTAAGCTTCCCCCTCCTCTCCTCCCCCCGTTTGCCTTTCGGGCCTCTGCCAGTCATAACATAAATATTCATCAGCTGATATTTGCAGTAGCTGTGAAGTTATGAATGAGGCCAAACGCCTTCCCTCCTTCCCCATCTGCAAAATGGCAGCTTCTGGTCTTAGCTCATGGCCAAACAACAGTTTCCAAAATCCCCAAAGTGCACTTGCAGGCTTTTCAAATTCAGTCGGGTTTTTAATGCGCAAAGCAGAAATGCTGTCTACCTAATATTTGCCCTGGGATTACTGAAATATATATATATATTGCTTTGCTATGCTTTAAACTTTGCGATGTTTTGACGTAATAGACAGAAGTGTTGGCAGCTCAAAATGTTGGTTGGTTTATTTCAAGGGACATGACTGCTGCAGGTTTCCTTTCTGAATTGAATACCAGACACTTGAACCATTTGTTGTGCAGAAAAGAGAAACAGCTTTTATTCTTAAAGCTGGTTTCTTAACCACCTGGGTGCCGTCAGAAGGAGCCACATGCACTGGAAAACACTTTTAATAAGACTTCTTTAAGCCTGTCTTAAACCCTGGATCCTGAAAAATGGAATCCCCCCTGCCTGTCATATGTGCTTTCCCTCTGCAGATTAGTGAGGGGCTGCTGCTTTACAAATGTTCCGTTCTCACAAAGCCTGGAATTATGCTCTCAAGCCTACCATGGGCCAGCAAGACAGTGAGGCATCTGACGTATCCACACCAGCAAAGTCAAAAGCAGAGGTGTCAGAGAAAAAAGATGACAGTGCAGAGCCTTGATGAGTCTAATTTGACAAGGTACCATTCCAGCCAATAGAGCTGTACTGATGGACCCAGACAGGGAGCTGTCTGGGATCTTAAAGGCCTAAAAATATTAAAAGCTCAGAGTCATTGTGAAGTTCTGATAATGAGGGTCAGCATGGCTGAGGAGAAGGGAACCTCATCGTAGCTTGGGTCACACTAATCAATCATGCAAACTATCCTCTCTTGCCCCGTTCACCTAGGTTGAGCCACAAATAAAAACAAATATAAAAGAAAACACCAAACACCAAAACCATCAAAATGAAAGTGACAAGCTTAGTATATTTTAGGGATGGTGCAATCATCTAATTTGATTTTCACAGTGAAAAAGCCAGAACATTTCACCCAACAAATCTCCAAAATTTTGTGGCCAAAACAGAGCATATCTTCTCAAAACCCATCTATTTTTCATTTAAATACTACAAAGGGCAATTTACCACATCCCTTGGGAACATTCCAACACTAATAACCCTTGCTGCTAAAAGAAAAAAGCCACACTTTGTTTTTAATACATTCAGCTTTCAGCTGCTGGATCCTGTATACCTTTGTTTTGAGATGAAAGAGCCCCCAAAATCATCTCACTTGTACCTCCAAAACAAGATCGACTACTCTCTCCTCTTTCTCAATAAACAGGTATGCACACTTCTTGGTTTATTTGCACTGACACGAAGGCTGCAGAGGTGTTAGGTCCTGCACAGCTTCTACCTACAGGCAAAAAGCACCCTTCATCTCTGTGAAATCAGACCCAAGTTCACCAGCAGGTTCAGTGAAGACCTCAGGCAGCCTTTAGCTAACACGTCTCAAGAACAGCAGAACCAGAAAGCCCAGAGAGCTGCACATTGGCTAAGGCTTTATTCTTCAGAGCCACTCAGCTATGGGCATAAAAGAATTCCAAAAAGGCACGATCGGAGTGAGAAAAAAGACAGGGCAGATGTTAGATACGTACCTTAGCAGGGCTCCTCTGCTCCCACATACAAGTAACCACCTTGTGTGTGCACGTCTGGGTTGTATTTGTACAGGTAAGATCAAAAGATAGCCCCTTAGCCAGACACATGTGCAAAGTTTTGCTTTGCGGACCTAAATCACCCGCTGGAATTGACTTAGGATCACTTGGTTTGGAAGATCTTAATTCACAAAAAAAAGAAAATAATATATCAGGAATTGCTGCATGACACTGAACACTCTGTAAAGTTACATACTGACTTTTCTTGCAACAAATTACACCCAAAAATCCAGAGTTCTTAGTAGGTTGACAACCTTGGTTTTATCAGCAGTTTACATGCTATTGTGCTGCTTAAAAGCATCTTGCTGGAGCAATAGAAGGGTCTTTATGATACCATAAGTGAACATTAATTAATTCACATGCTTCACTAGACATACTAATATTGAGGTGAGCTGGTGAGCATTTATCATGATGATGCTGCACCACAGGGAAGGTCTGACTATTGCCAGCACTAAAACAAAAACAAAGAGAAAAAAATATATATCACAGTAACATCTTCCCCCAGCCCATGAGGCAGTGGGGAAGGGAGTATAAACCAATTCCAAGTAGAAAAGGGAAGAGAAACCTTGAGGAATTTCTCCTTAGCCATTTTCTCAAGAGGATGGGAAGGTGAGGCTGAAAAAGGCTAGCTGCGAAGAAAGGAATATTACTTAACAGGGCTGTTTCCTCTGCAAAGACACCTTTACTTTGATGCATCACATTCTATGGCATACAGATATTTTGCTTTTATAAAGATCTCAAACTCTTTGGAAACTGTCAGTCAGTTACTGTATTTTCTAACCATCAAAAGCAACAAAGCTTGGGATACTCTCCTGGGTTCCCACATATTAATATATGTCATAACACACAGATTATTTTCCTGTACTAATAAACAAAAAGCTTCAGATAGAGGCAATAAAAATCCTCCCAGGTAAATTATCCAGTGCATTGCAAGGAAGATTCAGTCAGAATGGAAACTTTTTCCATGATTATGCTGCAGTCACAGCTCTAGGGAACATGGCAGCTGCATACAGTCTTGGCTTAGAGATGCTTTACGTTGCAGTCAATGTCTTTGCTCATCGTATAGTACTGGAGGTTTCCAAGCACATCAGTAAACAGCAACACAAACTAATAAACAAGCTTGCGGGCTGGATGAACTCTACAGCTCCTTGTTCTTTGAATGCCCTCTCTATCCTCAGTAGTAACTGACAATACAACTCCCATCCATATCAGAGCAATAATGGAAAAAAGATTGAGAATCAAAGGGAATACTTATTAATCTTTTTATCTTTATGGCAAAAGGGCCCTTCTGTGATAGATCAAAAGTATGTTTTTATGCTTGCCAGGGGGACACATACACCAAAACCCATCACACTTGAAACTGATAAAAAGCAGAGCATGCAGATGGTTGAACTGTCTGGGTTTACTGTTCATTAGCATGCCAGCAAATTATTTAGGTTGTGTGTGATTTTTCAGTCAGCCATGCAGCAGCTATGAACCTACGCATAACACTTGCAAGTGACTCTCCATAGACTAACATGTGAAGACACTGTTAACGATGCACCATGAAGTCTTCCAAGTTTCTCTGGCACCACTGGATAACCAGACAGTAAGCTGGAGGTAGAACTATCAGGGATGCCTTTTGGACCTGCTATGTACAGCTGTGGCTGCCTTCCAGGTTAATAGTGAGCACATAAAGAGCAAAGGCTGGGAGACTAAATCCGGTTAAGGTATAGTTTATGGATAGATAACATGCAGAGGGAAGTAGGGAGGTCGTAAGATACTTGTTTATTTCTACATTGAAGTGTGCATGTTATGCACCAGGGCTGTTCATTTTTCCATTCACACAAGATGGTCTGATATTCAGTGTCAACTCTGTAACAGGGCAGATTTGGCTGGCTAATACCAGCAGTGTTGAGAAGGTTTGCCAAGTACAAGTCTTGTCAAGACAAGAGCAATCTGCCTTGCCGCAGAACTTGCTGCTTTCATCCAGCTGTCTCAAAATTCCTAACAAAGGTGACAGTCACACATCTTCTGTGACAGCTGCAAGCCCCACAAATTCTAGTATTTTGAGCCTGATGGGATGCACACAAAACCTCCAGTGAAATGAAGGAAAGCTTTGGTGCCTCTTAGGAGAGAGGAGCTTGTATGTTTAGAGTTTCAGCTGACATAGATCAGCACAACTCCACAGGTTGCAACAGAGCTAAGATAGCTCACAATTTGTCCCTAAACGTTTTGGACAAAGATTGTATCAGTATCTAAACAGATGAAGTGGAAAGAATGTTGTAATTGTGGTGGGCTTCTTTATTTACTCAAACTCTTACAACAGAAGTTTTGTAATTGCAAGCTCTAACCACCCTGGCCCTAGGACAACGCTTCTGAGCAAGTAACACGATGTAGGCAAGAATACTTTAAGGTCTTTGCTAGCCTCCTTTTTAACTTCTTTACCATGGCTATAGATGTTCTGTAACCTGGGAAGAGAAACAAAGTTCCTTTGCCTTGAGGAGGCACATTATGTCAGTAGAGAAAGCACCAAGTGCTGCTGAAGCACCATAGGTCACCTATGGCTTACACCAAACTGCTACCTCTGCAGGTTCCTTTGTACCACCTCACAAACCACTATAAATAGGCTTCAACTTTAATCCTTGTTACAGGTCTCTTGAAAAATGAAAAGGAGCTCTTACTTTCTGGCCAAAAGCCCTTCACCACACCCACAGCTCCCCACACCGCATTTCAAATTATTTCCAAAGTGCAAGGACTCTGCCCAAAGGTCTCTGATACCTCTCTTAGTCCAGCCTCCCTGTGAGAGCAAAACCAAGGACTTGGCAGCAAAGGCTGGTGCAGACATGGCAATGATCTGCAAGCCCCGATGAGATGCAACGCTGCAATGGAGACTGGCACCCCCAGACCTGCAGCCATGGATCAGAAGCTGTGAAACATACTAATGGGTAAGCAGTAAGGAAATGAGGTGGAGTGCTGCCAACTCTTATTCTTTATTTGCAGATATATTCTGTTGTGCTTTCCTAAGACTGTGACCAAGTTTTCTTTTCCTAATATAAATTCTCTGTTTGTAACTCTTTCAAAGAGCTTGCCAGTGGAGGTTCTTGGATGAAGAGTGCTTTTTCAGTTTTCCCAGGTTCTTGGGTAGAGACATAAGCTTGTAAAAGGGAATTTGCCTATACCAAATTCAGTATATTTTGCTGCTCTTAACTATATGATAGGAAGGCTGCAGATATGTAACTTCAGCATCAGTGGCAATAAAATTTATAATAGAGACTCCAGCTATGCACTCTGCAACACACCAGGCTAGCTTATCTTTGCTAGAGCATGCATACAGATGCAGAGGAAAGCTCAAGTACATGATATGATCCCACTGTTCAGACTCCCATCTCTGATCAGAGTTGAGGTTTCACTTGTTATGAAGATTGCTTATCTCCCGTCCATGCTAACTTCTATGTCTGGTAAAATTACATCTTGAACTTACTTGCTAACCATACCAAGTAGAAATGTGTCCAATACACACGCAGAATTTGTGCAAGAGCTAAATTTGTGCCACGATAACTTACTGTAGGATCTTTGTCCCTTCCGTTGAAGTCTTCATGACCATTCTTGAAATTTAGACAGATCTCACATGAATGAGCCTAACCATGACTATCTGCTCTGCAGGAACCTTTTTAATGATAACTACATGTTTTTAATCCACTACTTTCAGACCTCTTAACAGGGAAATCTAATAAAGCAGTATATAGAATTAAAGGGGTTAATTAATATACTGAGGAGCTTGGGGAGAATCCAAATAAAATCATGCTATGCTACTGAATTATAGATAACCAGCCAGGAATAAGAGGTGTTCCATTCCCATACTGCAAAGACACCACAATCAGATTTTGCTTGGCAAACTGGCAGAGCAGAAGATACAGTCCCAGTTGTATAAGGAGATCCACCTTCTTCAAGGAAAAATACACAGGTTAAAGTCTCTGATACATCCCCGTGATCCCTCCACTCTGTATAGTTCCTCTTTGGACCTTCCCCATGGTTGTGGATTGTGTGTGATATGTGATATCCACTCCAGAGTTATCTCCCTTAGGGAGAACAGCATGATTTATAATTAAGGCAGTGGAATGGAAATTTAAGTGGCTTAACTGGGTAACTCAGTTTGTTTCTACCTCCATTTTATAGACAGAGACTTTCATTTCCTGTGCCTGTCCTTTTACGCTTCCAACTGATGCATCTCTGCAGCACACAGCGCTGTCTTGACCTTGACTGGAACTTACAGCTGCTGCTGTCATAAAATAATCAATATTAATCATTGTCAGTGCAGTTATATAAATGTCTTCCGGAACAAACCATCTGTCTGTATCTACCAGCCTTCCATACTGTAAAGGTGGTGCCAGTGCAATTGACTTCTCAGTGTGGTTAACTCCATGAGCACCCTGAAGGATTGTGACAGAGGAGATGTATTGATGGTCTCAGGGAATTCCTGTCAGCACGCTCGTGGACACAGTTCAGCCTGCCCAGCTGAAATGATGGCTTAGGAGCTAGAAACCCCTATGGGGGAAATCAGGTCTTTGAAGTTCAGCTGGACAGCCTCTGGGTGTTCCTTTGAGAGCTTCAGGTACTGGATAAACCTGGGGCTGGCCTTCAAGGGCGATCTTAAATTGGCACATAACCATCATACCTATGCAAAGGAAGAAGATGAACTACAAATACATAGGCATTTTGCATCTGGAGAACACGTTCTCAAAGCAGCAAAACATCTTTGTTATGAATGCAACATATGTGGTACTCTCCCTCTGTTTGGCAGGAGATAAGAAAAACAGAAGCAAGGCAAAAATGAAAACAAAATGGAGCATATAGTCATCATGAAACAATTACAGTGCTGCATCTCATTAGTATCTAAATCTGGGATTGCCAATCTTGTTTTAAAAACAGTTTTGTTCAACACTCAGTGACAGAATTTAAAAGCTGACATATCTTGGTGTATTGTGGGCCACAGTCACAGCTGGTGTAAATCAGTATAAACTAATGAAGTCAATGGAGCTTCTCTGATTTACACTAGCTGAGGTTATGGCTCAATAAGGTTAGACTTGCTTTCTAGGAGTGTTCAAGGAAGCCAATTTCTGTGTGTCCTGTGATGAAGTGGTTATTTATAATGGCCTTCAGTGTGGCTTAGAGCCAAATTTCCACATCAAAAGTAGCTTTATAAGATATATCCTTACAGTGAAGTTCAGTGCAAAATCATGACTTCAGAAGCCAGCTTTCCTTGTGCTCTCAAGTATTTGATTTCAGCCTGAAAACCATTTGAGAAGCCAAGAAAAGCAGAGCCATTCCTGCCTACTTCCCCAGTTCTGCTTCATCTTTGATTTGCCTGCATATCCAACAGGCCCCGACCTACACTGCCCATTTATCAAAGCGAGTTACTCTAAGTGTCTGTTTATTTATGTTCAGAAATTCCCAGTAAGACAGACAAGTTTCACGCTTAACCTGAAAAACTGGGGATGGAGGTGGAGTTCTTACCAATTGCAGAGCTATTTGTTTGACTTGGCCACTAGTAAAAATAAAACACAATAACGCATCCCAGAGTCACAGCAAGAGGTGGAGGTCACAAGAAACAGATCATGTCTTTCACAGCTCTTCAGCTTCAGTATGCTGAGTTATGACTCCTGTTATTTACTTGCTGGATTCTCCACCCTGTGCACAGGCTCTAAGCATTCAAAAAACAGCAGGTCTCTGCTTTTTCAGCTGAAATGTCAGATCTCACAGCCCTCAGCTGACTTCTCCCATCTTCTGCTCGCCAGCCTGCCATGCCTGCAGTCTTGCAGCTCTGTGGTCTCCTCTGCTGTATTAAACTGCCAGGTTTTACAATAAATATATTCCCAGTGCAGCCAAACCTGTCCTCTCGGAACAAACTGCCCGTGTGTTACAACTCAAGATGGTCTTTTGCAGAAGCATACTTTTTTTTTTTCCCCTTAGGAGAGACCTGTTCTTTGCAGGTCCAGCCTTGATGTGCTTCACCAGATGTCCAGAAAGCATCTCAGGCTCTCTCACCTACCTTGTCACTTCGAAACAGACTGCCATCTTTAGAATTTCTTGCTAGAAATGGGGATCTCAAGTCCAGTTGCTGAGATTTCAAACCAGGGCTGAAGCCTCTGCAAATCTCCTGAGTGGTTTATACACATCCTCAGTAGAGCGTCACACATCATATTCTCTTCAGTGGCTTAAATCCTTTATGGGCTCACTGGGGCCAAGGAGACAACTTTGTGCGGATGTTTCCAAAAAGGAAATCTTCTAAGCTGACAACATCAGAGAAATCCACAGGTAGGCTAAATATGAAGCATCAGTATGTAAGAGCCTGCTTCACATCTTCGCCTCTTGGGAGGTACCACTTTCTCCTGAAGTACAGGATCCTCCTTCTCTTTCATAGTCCCAGGTTTTGCTTTTTGGTCTCCTCTCTCCACAAGAGTCCTGATAAATATTATCTCACTAAGAGCTGCAATCTCCTTTGCCAGGGAATGTTCCTGCCCTACCTCAGAGGTGGTTACAGAACCCATTCAGTTACTGTTCAGTCACCAGCCTCCCAGATAGGTTGGTTTTTTTCTAGGCACCCAGCACACCAGCTGAGTGGCATCTTTCTTGGTACCTAAATATCACTCACTGTTCCTCCCTTATTAGGTATTTTTCTATGTGGAGATTTTTTCTAGGTATCTATATATGGAGCCAAGGTAGAGTCAGAAAATAATTTCACAATTAAAACTCTCAAGACAGTGTGTTGGCAATTTGACATCTAGAGAGGCAGATAGACTAAAGCATCAGAAATGCAAAATACACTTTGTTTCCCCTGACTTCTATGCCTTGATCGAAGGACTGTGACTAATTCTTCCTAAGAGTGTGTTGGGTACACTTGTTATTTTAGAGGCAAATACTGTCATTTTCCGCCTAAGATATCTCACAAAACCCCTATTATTTTATTCTGTTATATTGCTTACATTCTCTTCAGAAACACCCTCACAAACTGCAGGAAGATCTACCACCACCACTGTTACATGTGCTATGTTTTGTTCTCAGCTTCTCCAGGTGAAGCAACTGGGAGGTAGATTTTTTTTCTTAGCCTGAGCATTATTCAGCTTTTAAAATGGTTGTGGGCAGTCAATCATTTTGCTTTCTAACCAGAAACAAAAACCAAAGATAATTCCTGCATTTTTTTCATAGTTTCCAGAGGTAGTTGTGTTTGATTGTCTCAAAATAACAAGAAATTTTCCTCACCATGAAACATTTTTTGCAGTAACTCAGGGGAAAAAAAAAAAAAAAGTATCAACTTTGGAAGAAGGGGCAGGTGAACCAGGAAGGGTTTAAGGACATTGCAAGGTCATGTAGAAAGAGAATTAGAGATGCAAAGGCTCAGCTGGAACTTAAGCTGGCCAGTTC
>JANIJG010015622.1:88435-126957 GCA_024611175.1 Megaceryle torquata | reverse complement strand
AAAAAAGGAAAAAATAAGATGAGGGAAGTTAACTTTCCATGACATTTTTTTTTCACGTATTTATTTCTTCACGGGCTGTAAATAAGCCAAAAAAAAAAAAAAAAAAAAAAAAGGAGGGAATAACACTCCCCACCACCCCAGAAATAGCTGAAATAAACCTTTGGCACACAATGCAGTCAAAGCTCTGTGCTTTTCCTCCTCCCACCCTCAACAACCTGGATTGTTTCTCTACAAAGAAATCGAAGCGAAACAGACTCCAAAGAAAAAGCAACCAAACTTTGAATCTAAAATTTGTCAAGTGGGCACAACTACTAGGGCTGGAAACAAAATTTCCCCTATTTTCCCTTATTAAATTACTATGGAAACAAAAAACAGCTGCCTTTTGGACCTATTGCCTTTTGAAAGTTCAAAAGAAAAAAAAAGACAGCAATTTCTAGTAAATTAACATTAGCAGTGCCTTATAAATCTCTGCCAACTTGTCCAATATTTTATCATCTTCAGTTTGAGAAGTCTTAATTTCATTCTAATGTAAATAAGAACTGGTCTGTTTGCTTAGTACTTCAACAAGAATTTGATGTAAGGTTGCAGCATGCAGGCAGTGCTCCAAGAAGGGTGACCTTGCTTTAGTCAGTGAAGCCAAAGATCATTTATCAAAGTTAACCTACAAATCTGTCTTGCTAGGGCCTCAGATCCATCAACCACTTGGAAGCAGCTACTTGTCCCGTCCACCCACAGCTCCCTAAAACATCGGATAGGGTTGATCTTTTCTATTATTGTGTATCTCTCAGCTAACAAAAGATATTTTTATAGATACCAAATAAACAGAAATACTTTGTATTTATTTATACAACTCATTAAAGGTGAATAGAGATTTGGAGGCAGAGAGAATGCCCCGAGCCTAGAAAGCGCAGGAATAAAGAGCCCAGGCATATGCATGTATTTAACTTTATGTATACGAGTCGCCTGGCTGAACCCAATGAGACTAAGGAATTACATACATGTAGATATCCTGGTCTTTTTGCAACTGTACTCCTAAGCTAAAACATGACAGGGAAATGATGTAGAACTAGCAATGTTGAAAAGAGGAGTCCAAGATGTTTGTAATGAGAGTGTATGGGCAATATATTCTAAGCTATGCAGTCAAAAAAACTTTATTATGCATTATGCCTATATATTTAGACAGATTGACATCATACAGAACTAGTGGCAGCTCCCTGATGCTCAGGTGACTTGGTTCAGGTGATATTAGAAGACAACCCAGGATGGAACTCCACATTCACACCAGCATCATCGTGCAGAAGGTGCCATTGCTTCTCAAGATTCACTCTCCTGAGTTACCACACCACTCTTTACATTAATGGAGATACTTTCTAAGGGAATATTAGGTCATCTTCCAGTAGGGAGATGATGGTACAGGGCCTGACACTATCAGCAGTAATACTTCTTAAGAGACAAATATGCTTGTGCCAATCTGTTAAAAGAAGTCTGAATTTGACTTTGAACTTGAACAGAGAAAAAAAAAATGAGTGCAAGTATTCAAGGATTTCTTAGGCACTGAGACCATTGCAGAAAGAAAAAAAAAAAAAGGTGATGTCTCTCTGGGATGCAATTTGAAGAAAACATTACATGATTTTGAACCAATTATTTTTAAAAAGCAAAAAATTACACACATATCTGTAATGAAGCATCTTTTTAAAAAGTTGCTCAGATTTAACACAACAGCTTATACCTTTTTCACTATAAACAGGTTGAAGGTGAATAGCCAAACCACATATTCCATAAATTTTAGCTATTAATTTATGAAATATGTGGATTTTAAATGCTTGTACTCGCATATATATGAGGATGCAGTACTATCTGCTCAGAAATGGGCTTGCGGTAGGGAAGGACTCAATTTTGAACTATTTTTGCAAATCCTAACCTGTCAAGTGGCATTAAAGAGATACAGCTAAGCAGGGAGTTACTGCTATTTAGGCATAAATCAGCATAGGTGATTTAATAACTAAAATCAAAATATTATCTATAACAGTGACCGCTAAAGGTCAGATTTCCCAAAGAGCCTGCTATCAGTAAAAATTGACTGTCAGTAGAGCTCAGGCCACTTCTAATGACCCAAAATAAGCAGGTGGATTTTCAAAAGGGCTTTCACACATGGAATTGTGGAATCTATGGAGCCCTATGACATGTCTGGTTGTGTGTGCTGCCACTGAAGCAGGACAAGCAGGTAAAGAAACATCTGGATCCCATTTTAGGGTCCTAAACGGTTATTAAGCTTCTGTGAAAGCAGGCATTTGAGGCAGACAAGGACTAGACTTAGCAGCTTCCAAACTGAGATGCCTGGAGAAAAGGACCACAAATGGGCATTATATGGGTACAAGTCCCTCTGATTCCCAGAAAGACAGTTTGTTAGGGAAGGGAAAAAGTTATCTGTGAAAAGCTGGGAAGAAAAAAGTAAAATGTATATAGCATTCTGGATGCACAGGATAGGAAAAGAGAGTTTAAAAATATCCCCAAGGCTTCAGGTCTAGGTGACGAAGGATGGCAGCATTACAGTCAGAGGAGAAACTTTACTGGGAGTATGCTCAGTGTGCACAGGGCAAGGAACAGTAAGAATCTCTCCGTTGAAGCTTTTATAGCCGAATTAAGCAGGGCTAGGGAGAGAGCCTGACCGTACCGAGTGGCCACATTACCTCTTGGATTATTTTGCCCATACCAACTAGCATTCTCCAAAACCACTCCTAGACACAGTTCAGAGAACAACCCATACCAGGGACCATTCCCAAATGGTGGCATGGGCAGGCTGCTACAAGCAGGGGATGCAGTACAGTACATTCATGCTTGAGCTAGAAAACACAATTCCCATGGTCTGCAAGAAGGGTCTTACACTGCTCTGGAAATTTTAAATAAAAAAAATAAAAATATTGAACACCCCCAATATTATATTTGCACCTGCGGCTTCTTTGGGACCACATAAAGCCCATGTGAGATGCATGTCCCAGTGTCACTTAGTACAGCTGTAGCAAAGGGCTGCTGCATGGCCTCAGGGCCAGAAGATAGTCCCTGGCTCTGCTTTAGTTAGCAGGATAGACATAGGCTGTAGCTGATGGAAGAATGATAGTTGCCAAACACTATCTGTCAGCATCTCAGGGAAGATTCATGCCCTCCTGGTTGCAGAATAAAGCCTGACTCAAGGGCACTTTAAGGATCAAATACAAAAGAAATAAAAGGAATATAACATTATTCTACAAAAGTCATAAGGCTGAAGGAAGGCCTATAACAATCTGGAGAGTGATTTTTCCTGTCAGGTGGTGAAATTAGTTTGAGGCACACTAACAGCACACAGTAGTAAACAGAGTTGCCATAGAATCTAATCAAAGATGGCAATGCAAAAATGACGGTTCATTCTTAACTTGCAATGGTCTCAGACAGAAAAGCAGAAATTTAATGTATCTTTCAAGATTTCCTTGGATTTTGTAAGTTTGGAACCAAGCAATAGCAGTATTTTAAAACTATTCTGGATTCCTGAACAATAGGGAAACAAAAGCAAACAATACATTTATCAGAATCTGACAGAAGGAAAAAAATTATTTTTTCAGCTTAAATTCCTTGCAATAAGATTCTAAGTTTATAAATCCAGCATGAAAAATTAGAGCTTTTATTCATTTGTATTTCCAGTCTCCTATTGCAGCAGCGATCATAAAACAAACACAGCTGGCATCTTTATTATTTTATTCATTGAAGGATTTAGCTGGACAAACATCACAAAGATGGTGGCTGCTTTCATTGAATTTATGATCAAATATACTCCAGAATAAGATCAACTCTGTTACATCAATTATTATGAGATGTGAATAATTTAAGAGAAAATTGTCTGTTTCTAAATCGGATCTTACAGATATAAATTTGGCTGAGGTAGCAGACAATGGAAAGACACTGTATACACTACATTATTTTAAAAGATGGAAGTTTTTGTGCATCACATTGAGTGATATTGTTATTTACATTTTGGTATCCTGCGAGCTGCTGCTTCAGACAAAGAGAATTTCAAAATTTTATTTTAAACTTCACTTAAATTTATCTTTATCAGAGAAGAATGTAACTATTATAGTCACGTCTTTCAAAATCTAAGAGAAAGCTCAATTAAAAACAATACACAAACTACCATCGCCATAATTTTTTGTGTTGTTTTTATTTTTTCCCATAGATTTTCACCAGAGTCTGTTGTTCAGCATAATAACTGGAGAGTTATAATAATTTTAACACAGAATGTGTGCCTTAGGATATGGGATTGACTCAATGCCTGAAAGAAAAAGGTCAGTTCCCTTTGGAACCACTTGCCTCTTTGCCCTCCAGCAATGACAGGTGCACCAGCCCTGTGCCGAGGCTCTTTATTCACAGCATGCTGCTGAAGATACATAATCTAATGTCTCCATTTTAATGCATCAGCAAGGATTATTGTCTCCTATCTCCCCATTTTGACACTCAGGTCAAGCTGGCACTGAACATATGAACATATATATCTCTGATGATCTGCCTGCAGCCAGCATCTTTCACAAATTCTCAGACAATGGCTTCAAACTTTCTAACCTAGGTTATTTAAGGAAATCACTAAATTTAATTAGGAAAACTGTTTGTCTAGCAAATAACTTCAAGTTTTGAGGCAAATAATGTTTTTTGCTAGTATCCTACAATGCCAAGTGTTTCTGCATCACTAAAAAAACCAACTGCATGTAAAAGCAAAACTTCTTGTTTCTCTGTCTTATGTGGCAGCAAAGAAGTCAGAAATCTGAAGGCAGATACATGACACACCACGGCCAGAAATGCCAGAAGTGAAGCAATTAAGATTTTCTTGACAAAATTGCAATGAATGCTGGGAGATGGTCACAGGACATTCTCACGAATGACAATATCTGAATACCTATGACTACCATCCTACCACAGAAAACCCCACATCAAAGTCCATAAAATAAGTATTTGTCTAAGCTAAAGATACTATGGGATGTTTGTACCACTGCAGAAACCTTAACTACTTCCCTGCAAGCCTTTGGCTGGCAACAGAGCCGACTGGCATAGGCTTTGAGATCAGCTTAAACTTATCTTCAGAGGTGACAAAACTCAGTAGCACCATCTCCCAAAACTACATACATTTCTAAGACCCTAAGGTGAGAACCAAAGGAAATGCTGAATTAAAGAAAAATTATCTGTAAGACAGGAGAATGAGCAGTGGATAATATGAAGCCACTTAAGCCAACAGCAGTTGCTTAGCACTAAGCACTTTTGAATCCCAGCCCAATTCCTACCGAAAGTGCCTGTCCTTTTGGCTCTGATTTTGGAAAAATCTTGCCTTTAATGTCTACATACAAATAATGACAGACACAGAAGCAAGGTCTACTTCACTGATATTACTGCCTTCACAGTATGTCTTCAATTCCTCAGATAAATATTTTTAAAACATATCTCAGACTCAATTTTGTCAGCAATGTCATTATCCGAAGAAGTAAGATTTCAGCAAAGAGGCCAACAGTACAGAACTCCAGCAAGAAGGCAGAATCAGGAATGTGAGGATATAATGATGCCTGGTGCCTCTGATCAGAAAGTATTAGACTTCAAACCAAGAAATGAACACAGCACTATGGCAACATATGAGTAACAGACTACCAAAAACATAATTCTGAGAAATTAATAAAACATTGGCATGTAAGGAGAAAAAGCTGGAAACATCTGAAAAGAGTTGATCAGCAAGTACTCAAAAATGTTAATGAAGAACATACTCTGAAAAAGAAAATTGTAAGTGGAAACACCAAATAAACATGTCCATTTCTGATATATGTCTCAATATCTTAAGGAATTCTTAAGGAATTAGTGAGGATAGCAAACAAATGTAAGGCACTCTTTAAAACTCTTTCCAGGAAATCTACACAGCAAGAGTTAGTTCTCTTTTCTCATTTCTCTTTACAGGCTTATGACTGTAGATAACTTACTGTAAAATTAGCTGATTTTGCTCTCCATTCTAAAGTATTGTACTAGACTTAATAAAAAAATATACACACCTACTTCCTTTCTGGTTTTCAAAGATGGAAGAGAATTTTATCAAATATTTGCTGGATTTTGATGTGCAGTTTAGAAGCAAAATATAGACAACAGAAACAAAACATAAGACAATATGGAAGGAAAACTAGTTTTAGGAAAAAAACTTACATAAAATGGCAATCAAAAGAAGAAATGACTAACAAACACACCATTAAATAAATTGATTATTTTTTAACATTGACTTAATAATTGGTGGAACAAAGTGACAAAAGACAATGTTTGATGCAATTTTTCTAAAATGTCTTATTCTGTGGACAAATTCTGAAGAGCTGGGATGTGATACACAATCTCATAGACCGCAAACTGGCTGACAGACCATAAGCAAAGGGTAATGGTAAGTGGCAATGTACTGAGTTGGCCGGGAAGTGTCCAGCTGTGTGCCAGAGGGATTAGCATTAGTTACAGTTTTATTTAATGTCTTTATTAATGAACTGGACTAAGGGATACATTGCATACTGAATCGATTCTCAGATGAAACTAAATGTTGAAAATACCGTAGAAGACAAAAAAAAAATAGGACAAAGAAATTAACAGAAGTGAGATATGTGGGCAGAAAATCTAGATTTTCTAGTAGAAAGATAGAGCATCGAGAACTATAAATGAGTACTTCCAGGGAAAAATAACCCAAAACGTGGATAGGTTCAAAGATAATAATGCAAATGAACTCTAGACCATTGCCACAAACGGAATTAAATGTTGCAGAAGACAACAAAGAACATCTATGTACAGTGGGGCTGTATTTGCACGGTTGTCATGGATAGGAAAGGTATAGGAAGGTAGCACTGTAATTTTACTCGTGAAACAACATAGAGTTATTAGTACTCTGAAAAAGAGGACAAAGGCTTCTGTGGTCCAGTTTAGGAGGTTTATTAATATTTTTAACTGGACCAAGAGGATGTAACACAATACCTAAAGCTTAGCAACACAAAAGAGGGGGAATTTAGAATAAAGCGAAAACAAATTTAATCTCAGGATAAAGATTCTATCAACAAGGTCTGTTAGGAATAATTTTTAACACCCCACCCCCCCCCCCCCACCCCCGTCACGAACACACAATTTTAGAGATTAAGAACGTTGCTGCAATTGGGGCAGAAAATTACAAAAAAAAATAAAAATAAACCTAAATTTAAAAAGAACCAAAAATTAGAAAACAAAAAAGGGGGGAATTTAAAAAAAAAAGAAAAAAAATTTAAACTCAGGAAAAAACTTCCAACAACACGGTTTGTTAGGAATAATTTTTAAACCCCCCCCCCCCCCCCCCAAAGTTTTAAAAGGTGTAACTTTTGAGGAATTTACAGTTGCTCCAATTTGAAAGAAACATTCAAATATAAATTATAAAGAACTTTTCAACTTGGCAAAAGGATAAACAGAGAAACTCCAGAGATCTTTCCCAGTCGTTGACTTCAATCAGCATCATGTAATGCGTTACGATAAAGCTGACAGAGGCTGCAGAGGGTTGCAGAGCTGGGCTGAGGGAGAGCTCTGCCTTTCACCCATTCGCAGCCGAGCCCCCTTCTGGCGTCAGAAACACACGAGGCGGTACAGGAGAGGGGGGCACCGCGCAGTAGCAAGCACGAAAAAGGCACTTCCGTGTAAACGAGCCGCTCCCACCACCCTGAAATTAATTCCATAAACCCCACTAAGTGGTGAAAGAAACAAACAAAAAAAGCAGTGTTTGGGAAACATTTCTGACACCCCCACACACACACTCCCCATCACACCCCACTGCGGCTCTCGCCCAGCGCCGCGCGCCCGCTGCCTCGGCTCGAGGGCGCCCCCTCGCGCAAGCACGCGGCTCTGCCCAGCGCCGCCGGTGCGCGGCCAGTGCGCGGGGCGGGGTCGGACCGCCCGGGACAGAGCCCCGCGGCGGTTGGGTTCCTGCAGACAGCGCGTCATGAGCGTGCTGCCTGGGAACTGACTTCTTGTTCGTACAGGGTTAGCGCCGGGTTCGTCCTGACACGGTGCCGCGGGTCCCGCGGGAGGAGGGTAAGGACTGATAAAGGGCCATTTATGGGAAGCAGGAAGCAAAGGGCGGCACTATCACTGCAAGTCATCAGGAGACAAAGGCAGGTTTATATGCCTCTAAATCACAAATACTTAGACAAAACCTTTTCATTATGTGTCCAGTTTCCATCCTTGCACCCCTTCCCCCGCTCCCCCCCAGCATGATAGCTGCTCACTCTTCAAACGCGAGGAAGGGGATGCCCCAGTGCTACCTCCACATACTCGAACCGCACACAGTCGTACACAGAATCCACCTTTTGCCCAGGTACAGTTTTAAATTCTTACTGCTTAGTTTCATCCATCAGAAAGGTTTTAGAAATTACAACACTAGAGCTTTTTATTCCTACTGTGTTGAGAGCTTGAATATTCTTTCAGTGGTACCACAGACTACCTTACAGTGAGAAGCAGTGGTGAAGGGACAGGATGCGAGGGGAATGAAAGTGACAATCGGAAGAGAGCTTTGTCTTCAAAACTCCACTAAGGTAAAGATTTTCTTAAAAAAAAACTCACCAGAACCCAAAACCAAAAACCCTTCCCAAGTCTCAGCTCTAAACAATTCCACAGTCTGTCGCACTTGAAATACACATCAAAATATGCATGGACTCATCTCTATTCACTCACTTGGCTTTCTTCAGGAAGTTTTCACTGAATAACAGTCCTCAAATAGGCCAGTCCATCCTGGAATGCAACTTTTAAATACTCTGGCCTCAGGAAGGGAGATCTCAAGTACAGAGGCTATCTTATTAAAGGAAGAAATCTCCAGCTGTGAGAATAAAGTGTTGTTTATATAATAAATACTGCCATGTTGGGGAATTCAGTAGTAGTAGTCCTATTTATGCAGAGTAGAATTTGGTTTCAACTCCACCTTTTCTTTCCAACCTAATTTCTCACAGTGAAACCCATTATGACAGAAGGTTCTGAAAAAGCTTTTTATATCCTACCAAATATAGACAAGAATAATTAGTTCACTTTTGTTATTCTTGTGTAAGGGTTTATTATTGTGGAGAAGCTTTTGAAAATTGAAAGAGGTTGCATTGCATGCTGAAGGCAGAGCTGTTCTTGGTTTTTATTGTGTAGAGATAATTGAACAGAAAAGTTCAGGGAAAAAGGTGAAAATACAATTCATTATGAACTCTGTAGGAAGATCAGATTACCACATCTTAATTCTTTTTAGACTAGTATTTTATAATCACATTCCACAATATGTTAGGTCATGCAATGTAGGTGAAACTTCATACTAGATAGAAGGAAATGTCAATGCAAGTTTTGTTTCCTAACATTATTAGCGTTTCTAAAAAATCTCATGTAGTAAATATTCTCTTTATAATATTTAGGTAGTTTGACAACCAGTGAAGAAATTCATTATTACAGTCTTCAAAGAATTTAATTCAAGTGATAGTTACATTATTTCCCTCAAATACTTCCTAAAAGTAGTCTCTAATATATACCAATACTATTTTAAGAATTTTAAGGATCTAACTTCTTATAGAACAAGCCTGTTGGGTTTCACTTTGCCACTGCTGTTACCTTCCATACTATTAGCTCATTTCCAGTTAGACTGGGAAGTAAAGAGCCACTGGCTTGTATCCATCATTGTTCCATTGTCTGGCTCTGCTTTTAAAATTCACATCTCATGGAAGCAGGTATAGTAAGTTAGGTGCAATTGTTTTGCCCCCAATCTACCATCTGTGGCTTTTGAATGGGTTTGGGGTTCTTTTTTTGCCTCTGTTCCTTCTGCCTTACAGATGTAAAGCTGGCTCTGTAGATGCTGGAAGAGTGGTTTTCTTCCTTCTAGTAACCTCTCCTTACATAACTTGAATTATAATGTACATTTTGAGGTAAGCCTCTTCGAAGAGTGTCCCTCCTCTATAAAAAATGCATTAACAGGACTTCACCTCAGAGAAGTTTAAGCACACACGTAAATCCTTCCAAGACCACTAACATTGTTCTTTAAGGTGTGGCTCTTTAAGGTTCTGAGATGTCAAGAGGAACTAACTCTGTAACAAAACCAATACATATTTAAAAACAAAAGGCTATATGTTTTTCTCCATGTATTAGGTCTCAGGTTTATCCCAACTATGCTTAAAACAATTCTGTTTCAAATGGGACATTTTGTGTCATTGACAGTCTTCAACAAATTAAATCAGGAAGTTAAAAAGAATGATATATTTTTTTTAATATTATTGTTTCTTTTTGAAACATGCTAATAAAGAAAATATCTAGAATAAATCAGTCTGTCCATGCGTTGGTTTATAGCCGAATTATAAACCCTTGGGAATATGAAGTCTATAACAGAAATGTTTATATATCCTTAACTACAGCTGTGCAAGCAAGAACACTAATGCAGCACACAGATAAAGATTTACACTAGAAAAAAAGAAAATCCTTTACATTTTGAATGTAAATGATACATAATTTTGAGGGACTCAGTATTTCCTATTAGAGCAGAACAGAACAGATGAAGAGCTGAACTTGTATGTTGTCATTGCTTTCAGTCTTTCAGTCCCTTCATTTATGCTAAAAAATTGCAAATCCTTTATACATGGAGCATTGAAAATGTATAAATATTTTTGAAGAGATTTCTTAGAAATTAAAAAGCTCTGGTCTTATTTGAGTCAGCCTGTGATGTGATCATAACTTGGGTCAATTTTTAAGTCCCCAGAAATTGAGGGTATGTTTTAGGCAAACTGTATTTTATTCTTCTTTTTTTTGGTGTGTTTTACAAAACCAGAAATCTAATGCAATGCTTTTAGATGAAATATAAAGTAGCAACTTTTAAAATTCAAATCTATTCTTGTACTTATTCCTACACAGGAGATACTGCTGAACTTATCTGCTGTTTAAATATAGGAAAACACTCAGTCTGTGCCTGCAGAATGGATGGAATAGCGTGCCATTGTCTATTCACATTCCTTACGCATATATATGCCCCCAAGCAAACACATTCACATTGATATTAGTTTCCTTGTCCCTCTTTCCCAATCCAGATCTAATTGCCTATGTTGTAATATAATTGCTTCTTCCAAGTTTTTGGATTTCATTAACTACTTTCAAAGAAAAAATGAACTTGCAAGTTTGTTCATTGTTAAAAGACAGAATACAGACAATTCTAGTGACTCACTTTTTGAAATGAAAGCTGTGACTTTCAGGGAATTACATTATTCCAAGCAGTAAGACTGAGGTAGAGTCAAACATTGCAAGTTGCCTGAAAGGATCACAAGAACTGGCAAAACTGTTTGAGATATTCACAAAAGCCAGCAATAAGTGAAGCTAATCTTCATGTTGCTCCCTCTATAGTAAGCAGGAGATGGACTCTACCACAAAAGCCACCAAATGAGGCTTGTAGCCTGAACTGGATGAGCCAGGAACTTTTCTATAGACTGTTCAAAGTCAATAAACTCAGGTAGGTGCACAACCTTTGTGAAAGCCTGCACTGGCTTCAGTGTCAGCTTTATGTGCCTCATTGCAGGAATCAGAAAGTTACTCCTAACCACAGAGTATTCAGTAGTAACACAGAGCCATAAACAACACCTGGCATTGAAGAAATACAGGTTCTGACTCAAAGGATGAACACTGATGGTAACACATCCAACAGCTAACACCTAATTTTAACTACAAACCTGTTACCTTAAGAGATTTCTCCTCCCTCAGTTAACCACAATTTCAGCAGTTGGAAGGGGTTTTTGTTTTTTTTTGTTTGGTTGGTTGGTTAGTTGGTTTGTTTTGTTTTTGTAAATGAAAAATGCCTTTTTGCTTCTGTCAGAAACACTGGACCAAATTGGTTTGGGAGGGAGCAGTTTGAGAAGAATAAGAAGAAAGGCAAAGTGGGTATAAACTTCCTGACATCTTGGACAAGTGACAACGCTATGAATTTTACAGCTGTAGACACACTCTATTGCTAATAAATGGAGTTAAAAAAGGTACTTCTACACCACTGGTAACTTGTTTTTCATTTTAACAAAGAAGTTCCTTCACCAAAACATTTTGTATCTTCATCTTCAGTGGTGAACTTGGAGGAGGAGATGCTTCAGTCTCCTGCTTATTTATCTCTTGAACTCCCTGGTAAACTAACAACAAGACAACCAGTTGGTACCAACAATAAAATTTGGAATGAGCATCAGAAAGAAAACAGCAATGCTGGTGTAGCAACGGCTTAGCCTTGTTGCAAAAAATGTTGGTCAAAAGAGAGTGGAGAAAAATTCTAGCAATCTTTCTGGCAAGACAAGTTGTTGACATAGCTGTCAACAACTGTTCATCGTCACTCAAATTGTCTATGCTTTCTTCAAAATATAAAAGATGCTAATCACTCAATACAGTGCTGCCCAAATACCTCATCTGCAAAGATTCTTCATGTGCTGAGAAATCTAGTACACTTTAAACAGCTGATTTCTTAGGCGTTCCTGACTTAGGAGGCAATCTTTCTGGATTTTGAGCACAATACCTTTATATCAGTGTCCACGTGATGGAAAATGTGACAAAATTCAGGAAACAGTAAAAGAAAAAAAGGTGGAGAATTCACATTGACTTTTTTTCAGTCACAATAATTTAAATATACAACAGTATGGTCGTCAGCTCACAGCAATGACTAGATGGACCTGGCAACAAGGGATAATTATGTGAAAACAACACTCAATAGCTGATTAGAAACGTATAATTTACAAGTATCTTAGCTGTTGTAGTGGATCACAGAAAAGAAAGTTCAAAACTGATGGCCCAAAGCAGTAACACAGCATGTCTCAATGAGCTCTATACATTTGCTAACTGATATCCCCAATAAGAAAATACAACACTATACAGCTTTTCCATATTTACAGGTAATTGGAATTTCAAAAAAGCAGGAAATTCCACATTTGTAATTCCACATTTGTACTGTAATTAAAAAGGATAGAGCCATTTTAAGTTAACTATGATAACTTCAGCTTGGCATGAATTATACACTTGAAGAGTCAAAAGAGTAATTAAAAGAAAAAAACCAAACAACTTACTTATTCCATGCTTGTCTAAGGTTTTTAGGGCTGTACTGTGTAAACCGTTCTGTAAGAAAAAGAAGAGGCACATTCAATTATTTATGCTAAACCCAAGATTTTTTTTCTAATATATTTATATACTGTCAGTTTTCATCATTTCTATGTAACTGCTGCAGCAGCTCAGGTCCCAAGACAGGGAAAGAAAACCAGCATAGGAGCCATACAAAGAAGGAGAAAAGAAACCAAACCAAAACTCCCCATAAGACCCCAACTTGTTAAAACAAACAAACAAACCATCATGATCTAAAGTTCATTTACCATGTCATCACCAGAAATAGAATTTTTTTACAATTATTTCAAAAGTAGCTTTTGACTGCTAAGGGAAAAAAAAAAACCAGCCCTAAATCTAGTTGCTTTTTTCCTTCATAACAAACACAATTCTCTGTGACCTCACTGTCATGTTTTTATGTTTCTCAGGAGGCATAAGAGTAAGTGTGGGTCCACGTGACACACGGGGACATGCAAAACATGATGGCCACACAAGAGTTCCTTTTCTAAAAACCACAAATAAATAATGTGCAGAACTAGCAAGTGCACTGACAGCTTATTTACTTAAACATTAAGTTCTTATGTTCAGATAAAAGTACTTTTTCTCTCATATCAGAGAAGATGCTTCCTCTGCAGCAGGACTCTAGCTGCCAGAGGAGGACACTGCGAAAGCTGCTGCAGAAGTGAAGAAGTACTCTGAGCCCTTTGAACAGGAGCTAAGTTCCTCTCAGGAAGAAACAAATGCAATCCATCTGTAGAATCTAGTAACATTTTCCATGAAGCCTCATTACACTGAAATCATGTAAATGATTTCATCTACCATGTAGACTGGTACTTGCTCTAGCCAACTACCCTAGTGTGATGGCATTAGTTTCTGTGAAGAAGTCCTGAACTTAAAAAGTACTCCCTAAAACCTCAAAAATTAATTTTGCTTCCTCTCCACCTATGAGCATGACATTTAATAGGCACACTGTACAGTTACAACAGTACTGTATATCTATATGCACAAACACATATGGATATATCTTACCATTCTAAACAACTGTAGATGTAACTTGGGAAGGGTCGTGTTCAAATTCCTGTGTATGTATGCTTTGCTTATGTCAGTTCTAAAGTTGTCATACGTAGCAGGTTCTAAAGATGCTAAAACTATGGCACATACAAAATCTTAGCATCAGTGGGGATGAGTTTGTTTCTTATACTTTTTTTTTCCTTTGACTAAAAAGATGCATGCAGAACCTTTTAAGTCTCATTTACTTCACTATCAGAAGTTTCCATAAGTGGGAGACCTCCAAATTGTGCATGAGGGCCACTTCACAAATTTTTTGCCTTTAACCATATTGATGCAGTTGAAGCAGTGAAATCGCTCCCCCTTAGATATGCATGACAAGTATTCTGGAAACTGGAAGCTACATGACTATAACAAATTTTGGCACCAAAAAAAATGATAAATATCACTTATATAATATTGTATCTAAATTTACTCAAATAATTCTCTCTGCAAAAAATGCCAAGTGATGACTATACAGCCATGCTGTTCAAGGATTTAGATACAGATGAATGTATGAAACAAAAGTTTGAAAGGGGTTTTTGGGTGGTGTTTGTTTGAGCTTTGGTTTTTTGTTTGTTTGTGTTGTTTTGTTTGGTGGGGTTTTTTTGCTCGTTTGTTTGTTTTGGTGGTTGGTTGTTTTGTTGTTGGTTGTTTTGTTGTTGTTGGGATTTTTCTGTATTACCAAGAAAAAGTTTCTGCACTTAGAAAATATTTGACTACTGTAGATGGCCACTGAAGCAGCACGTAGTTGACTTCTCTGTCAGAATGAAGATGTTTATCTAAGAAAAGAGACAACTCTCAGCAAGTCTCAGATGTGCTGTCATTACACAGTTCTCAGCAAACTAAAATTATTAGGTTGACTTTTTATGAACTGTGTTATAAACATTAGTTTGTTATTAGGATATCATTAGAAATAAATTATAAGTCATGTGGTATGTTTCATTAACAGAAATTATATTTCTCCATAAATATAACTCCCCAAACAAGATATTTTTATTGCCAATTTTGTGCACATTTCTTAACATATTTGAACTCATTTCTGATATGTCTCATTGATGAAATGCTACCATATTACTTAGTGTGAAGTTGAGAAGCATTTAGATTGAATACTGCACTACTGACATTATCCTGATTTTTGTAAATTAGAAGCTCTGCAGTACTTTCCAATTACTGATAAAGTCAGTTATCCCAGGCACTTTGCACTTGGATACTATAAAAAGGAAAAGCAATTTAAACGACTGTGATAGTTTTTTCTGTATTTTCTCTTAAGTCTTGATACCACAATGACTGCAGAACATAAGGGGAAAAAAATGAAGTTGCTGGGTAGGTTCTTAGTGAGAACAGTAAGCAAAGGGGTTTTCTTACAATTTTCTGTGTGCACATAGTACAACAAAATAACTTATCACACCTGAGGCATTCAGATTAAAACTATAGGAAGTGCCAGTTTCTTTTTATGTCTATCATACATTGCACGTAATGCTTCTACTACAGACATGACAATGTCCCAAGGCAGGTCATCAAATCAAATGGGCAAAGTAGTCAAGGTCATTAGATGCAGACATGCTTCAGTTCCAGTAACATGGCACTGGAGTCAGTGCCTGTGATTATGTTTTATTACCCAACAGCACAAATAAAAACTCAGTCTTGAAGTACATGTTCTGTAGTAAGTAGTTCAAGCATCGTATTGGCATTGAGAGCATGACACAAACTTACAAGGGAGAAGAACATTACAATTCACATTGTATCTGTTGTTTACTATTCAGCTTCTGCTCTCCAGAGGAAAAGCCTGAACCCCAGTAAGTTTAATAGCTAAGTTGCATTGGCCTCAGCAGGACCTGAGCTCACCCATGAATTTCAGTTGACAAATGTGAATTAAAAACATATATGCAAGCAGGTATTTATCCTTAAAAACTAGAAGAAAATAAAGACTTTCTATATCTATAAGTAAACAGTCTAACCATAACACTGTCCATTTATGACAAAGGACCGAAAGATAAGATGCAGCTAGCCAGTGCTGTGTAACAAGTCAGATACACGTGGGAGTTCAGCTAACAAAGTGCAGATTTGCACATCAATCTATTCTGGTGCAGTAAAGTGCCTGGTGGAAAGAGAACTGACTGACTTGAAGCATTGCTGAATAGCTAACCAAGACCTGGGGAACAACAGATTTTCATATTATCTATCATTCTGCAATATGTTTTGGTCAGATACTGAGCTGGTTCAAACTGGCACAGCAACACTGATTTCAACAGAGACACATCCCCTTAAAACAGTGGAGAATTATATACAACATATTCTCTTGACTGGACTGTCAGGGGCTTAATTTAATCAATTTAAGCTATTTCCACTGTGGGAGGAAAATGCAGAGTCAACCACTTGGCCAAATTGCCTTAAGGCCTTAATGTCCTATGTTCTGTTTCAGTTCTGCAATAAACTGAAAAACTATTGCTATGCCAGATAATTTTTTTACTGAAAAAGTGATACATTGGAACTGGTTATGTAAATGCTGTTATAAAGGGCATGCATAAGCAAAATGAACAAACTTCTCAAAAGGATCTTCCTTCTTTATCAGTCTACTGCTCTACTCGAAACCTTTTTCAAATAAGCACTTTATACACCATATTTATCAGGCAAGGAGAGGGAAAAATAGGAGGAAACCATGGATAAGGTGAAAACCTGTCTATAGAGAAGCAAATATTTGTCCCAAGTACTTAATTTCAAACTCCATTTATATGCTGTGTGATTGCACGCCATGCTTATCCTAACTATTGGGCTCAACTCTTTCCCTTCTACTCCAAGCAGATTATAAGCTCCTTGCTTTCAATTCTTTACACATAAAGAAACCACATATCAATAAAATATAGCTCACATTTTTCTACACATTTTTATGGTCATGCTTCCAACCAGAGCCTTGTTAACTTTCACGGACAGTTTAGCTAGATGGGACTACTCCCATCTAGTGGGAATAATTTGGTAATTAAGCCCAGACTCATGTACATGCCAGCTATTAGTACTTTCCTGAATTAATGCTTCTTTAGAGAATAAAAATTAGAATAACAAAATTAGCTGACTTTGATTTTGGAGTTGCCAAAACAGAGGAGGTACAATAATCTTGCCCTTGAACTTCTCCATCGTGATTTAGTTTTCTAAGTCTTGAACTGTGAAACCACAACATTAGAAACCTATGAACAAAAAAAGAGGTAACAACCTCTCAGCTTTATCTGAGGATCTTCTGCTTGTGTCCAATTAATGACAGAACTGGAATACAGTCTCACAGGTACACCCCCAAGGTGGTCCTGAGTTACTTTTTCAGAATGAACGGGTCTTGCACACCTGTATGAGCATCTCTGCCCTTTATTGATAGATGGATTTTATACAATCAAATCTAAAACTATACATATCTCACTGTGAACAACTACATCAAATAACATTTTATCATACTCTCAAGCATATAGCTTTGGGGTTTTTTTCAGATGCTTCCATTGATTTGATCATAAAAAATAGTCATATCAGTCAGTAGATGTTGACTGTATGTGAGATCCTGGGAATACTGCAGAATTACCACAAGTGTTTTCCCCTCAAAGAAATATTTCCTTGACATACATTATGAAAGGCAGCAGTATAGGTGATCCAAAACTCGCTTCAACCTTATGGAAGAAACTGTGTGTAGCAAAAACTTCCTAGCCCTCCCTCAGAACTGGAATTATTATATTATTATTATATATATTATATATATTATTATTATTAAATGTCCTTATTTTGAATAAAAACACTGGAAGACCAACAGAGTCGTCTCATCTGAAATTTGAAGTAAAAACTGTGGGTTTAATTTTCTTTATGGAAACACTTAAATATTTGCATATCTCAAATACACAATCATCCTCACTAGCAACCATGCCTCACTATTAGAGCTGGCTTTTTACATGGGTACTGTATTTCACTAGTCAAAGGTGATTTTTGCTTGTGTGAAACAAAATAAGGAAGAGATTTAAATCCCACAGCACCTAAAAGTGTTTACGATTTGGTTCTTAGAAGGCCATGCTAGCAAATGTTGATTAAAGAAGTGACATGCTCATAATGAAATGGCGTATAAAGAGATCCCTACATAGGACTGCATAAATAAGAGCAAACATACAGTACTCATATTCCTTACTGGAAAGAAGTACCAGTTGTAACATCTTCCTGTAGCATACCATTTGCTCTTAAGATTTTAAAAGAGTATAGAAAAAGGAGTAGGTTAATATATTCCATCCACATCTTCAGAAGTACTGTCTCAGAGCCAAGATTCACTGTTCCACGGGGCACTATGCTCAACCCACTCAGAGATGTGGGGTGGTGCAGTTATACAAACGTTCTTCCAGCAATAAATGGATTTGAGTTGCTCTTTGCTTCAGATCTTGCAGCACAACATAATGTCTCATGTGTCAAGGAATGTTTTAGGACTTGTACCCCACAAACAGCAAAGCTATTGGAATAACAACTGCAAAATGGAAGCAGAAGTGAGCAATCAGAGGGAAGACAGGGAGGAAAGTTCTTGAGCTGGTTGATGCATCAAAAAAAAAAAATGTTCTCAAAGCAACTGCTCCCAAACTACTCAACTGGAAAACTTAGAGGGAAAAAAAAATCCCTGTACCAGAAATCTTATCCATTACACCCAGCTGTATTAAGTGGTCTTAGAAACAACAATACTTTTATTTCTTATAGAAATTGACAGTATTTCTATTTCTATTTTATATTTCCTTTAGGCAACAGCTCTACAGCAACACCGTTATATCTGCATACTCACTTGTGTGCCCATATATATACCTACAAGCTGCTCCCCAGTGCAAACATCATTATCTGCCTGATAAACATGCTCCATCTGACAGCCCTGCATCAAGGGCAGGTTCAAACAGAAGCAAATTTCAGCAGAAGTCACTAGTGAGCTTATTAGCAGATCACTGAAGGAACTACTGGTCTGCTGTGAGAATTGAAAAAATAAGCACTTGCATTTTAAGTAACCTAAACCAGGATGAGGGGGTTTTCTCTTTTATCAGTCAGAAAAACACATGAACTATTATACCTTTGCCACGTTTGCTTTGAAAGGACCTCGAATAGGCAAGATGGAATACATAAGGGCTTAGAAGCAGACTACATTTTGATTTTTCCGCTCCTTTTTAGCACTATTGATAATCAGCTTCTATTATAAAACAGAGAACTTAAAATGCAGTTTGACTTCAAGGCATTTTTTTATGTTGTTAATCAAAACATTCTGGCTAATATGCATTCCTTGATTAATGTTCTTCTCTATTTAAAACCAAATGCGATTAGCTTAAATGCAAATATTTAAACATCACCACAATTAATATTTTGAAAAGTCTAATGCATGATTTCTTTAAATGGGTCTTCTTTACATTTAAATTAAGTGTAAAGTGACTAACACTGTATTGTGCTATGTAAGACTCATGCTATTTTCATTAAGGATTCAATGATAAAAATCTTTAAATTGTTAGCTACAGATATAAAGACAAGCATCCATGCTGACAAGCAAATTTTCAAGCACTATTTGCAGCACTAATGTGCAATTATTTTTTACTGAAGTTCAATCACAACTGGGGTTTTATCACAATCATGAGTTAAACATTGCTTTTTTGTATGCCAAATGTCTTGAGAAAAATGACTTCAACTCCCCACCCTCCATCCCCATCCCCTCTCCTCCCTTCCTTTCCAAAAGCACCTGCTTTAGCAGAGCACAGGCTGTGTAAAGAGGAAGGACAGATGCTGTTTTCTAAACTGCTTACTGAGCATGAGTAGAAAGTGTCATTTTATTAGCCAGCATTGTCTAAAGCACTAGACTTTCATGTTAAATGGTTCCACCTTTAGCAGTTCTCAGCCTGGCTTACTTGTATACATAATAGTTTCTTTACCTTTTCAGTTTCATGCAATTTTGTTTAAAGAATGACGAAAACACTGACAACTCTGCTTCTCCTAGGTTGTGGACACCACAGACCTGAGGAAACACCAAATGCTAAAATTTTGCCAAACTAAAGAAGAGGGGGAGAAATTTGAACTTAATTCTCCTTTACAGATCCCTCTTCTTCACATACTCAAATCCTTGAAGACTCATATCTATACCTGTAGAATCATAGAATGGTAGAAGTTGGAAGTAACCATGCTTGACATATCCAAACAGGTTTTGAAAGTCTCCAGAGAAGGAGACTCCACAACCTCTCTGGACAGCCTGTTCCAGTGCTCTGTCACCCTCACAGTAAAGAATTTCCTCCTCATGTTGAGGTGGAATTTCCTGTGTTCCAGTTTGTGCCCATTGCTCCTTGTCCTATCACTGAGCACCACTGAAAAGAGACTGGCCCCTTCTGCTTGACACCCACCCTTCAGATACTTGTAAATATTGATAAGACCTCCTCTCAGTCTTCTCTTCCCCAGGCTAAACAGCCCCAGGGCTCTCAGCCTTTCACAGTAATTTAGAATGTGCTCAGAACTGTTGTCTGGCTGAGACACCATCGCTGTTCTGTGACAGTACTACTACTGCAGCACCCTTCCACCTCTGTCCTCCAATACAGGAGATGGAATGGAACTTGCTGCTTATTATGGGGAATGGTCTCTAGCCCGCACTGACTCCCAAACCATGCCCAGGAATTAATTATTTGGAAGTGCTAGTTCTCAAGAGCGAAAGGCATGCCAGAGGCTGCTCTAACAGTTTAACAGCAGAGACTCCCACATCGCCTGGGAACATTTGCTGGCATCAGTATAGATGTAAATAAACAAGATATTGATTCAGTGTGTAATGAATTGTTGACAGGCTTTGGTGAAACTCTATAGGAACAACAGTTATGAAAGTTTGAAAAGCCATATGTCCCCATCTACAATATTTCCATGACTTCGTGCCAAGTCTCTCAGCCCAGGCCTACTCTAAATGAAGACTTAATACTTTGAAAAAACTTGGCTATCAATCAGCTGTTAAGATGCAGGTAGGTAGATCATATTTCTAAACAGAATCTATATTTATTGATCACCTGGGAAGCAAAGCAGAATTTCTGAGTCAGAACACCAGCTCTTCAGTGGTTTTGTCAGTCATAGATTTGGGGTGTATTTTTTAATAAATCCATGAAGTATTTGTCAATCTCTGGCAGACTCTGTGTTATGCAATACATCCTGTGAATGTGGTTTTCTCAATTAAGTTTCTTTTCTGTCTTCCGCTTTCTCCGTAAAGAGAGTCTCTTAACTCTCTTCCTCCTGACTTGAGGGATTCTCTTCTAAAAATCAGTGCTCAGGAAGTGTTTCCATTGTCTCATAAATGCACCTTTTCAGGTGTATTGCTTCCTATTATAACTAATCATCTGTTGAATATAGTGAGGTTCATGCTCCTACACCATCAGCCCAAGATTAAATATTTAACTTTCTTTCACCTAGAAACAGTATTCTGATGAAAATTATTTTCAATGAGCATTACAAAGCATTCTCACGTTTTCTTCACCTTTTGAACAAATTGTTACTTCTCCTTGACCTTTACTGTCTCTTCATGGCCACTGTCACTTCATTTATGTTCCACTGCGACCATACCTTACCTTCTCCCACTTCATTAACTGAGAGTACCTTCTGATTAATCCCTGTTTAACCTTCCAGGATGGAGGTCCCAAACTCAATTCTTTGAGCAAGATTCTGAAACCAGGAGATATAGCTGGAGAACAAAAGAAGATGAAACTCCAGACTATGAAAAAACAGGGAGATGCAGACACAAGACTGGTCAGGAAGCAGTTTGGAACGCTGCTTCACCTCCCCTCACCCAGATGAGACATAGCTGATGACTACTTTCATTTTGTTCTTGAAGGTATTGGTCCAGTGATATGATTGGTGGTTGGATCTGGTCTATTTATTCCTTAAAGTATTGTAACAAAAGAAGAAATGCTGAAAACATGTTCTTATGTCAGAGGGTCATGTTCATCATATACAGTGACACTGTCCAATAACCTGTAATGTGGAGCTTCCAAGCTGCATGGAACCTCAAGATTTTATCAAAACAGCAACTAACACTTTTTCATAATTTCCTTGAACTGCCTTCTTATTTGAGAGCAGATAGTTTACTTTCACAGGGATCCAGAATGGCTGGATTTCTTTGGCGGTCTGTGAGTACAGCAAGACCCATTTAAGATTACAGCAGTCGTAACAGCTTCAGAGTGAACCACAGAGGTAACCAAAGTTACTGAATAGACTTCTGAAGTATTTCACGATTTTCAAATGCATAGTTTAGATTATCCTTAAGTAACGTACTAAGGAGGACGTTGTGTGCATGTGTGTCTGTGTGCATAGGCACAACACAAACTGAGAGGATTGAGGCAGAGGCACAGAGAAAGTTCAAAGACCAGGCCATCCTCTAGCTTAAAAATATCTCTCTTATTACTTAGAGTATTTGCAAGGTAGAATGTAATCAAAGATCTCAAAGCAGACGGATAAACTACAAGTCATTTTCTGACTTTTTAAATGCCAAAACAAATGACGACCATTTTGTTTTCACAATTACAGGCTGTTAAAATCACTGCAGTTAGGGGTTTAGATGATATAGAGCCACCAACAGCTAGCCTGAGGAATACATTTCTCATTCAGCCTCAGAAATGTTCCCGCATATTAAGATGTCAGAGATCACAGTTGTTTATACACTGGCTGCTTTCCATAATAATCAGACCCTTGGCCACTCTAGTAGAAAAGAGACTAATGTCATATTTTTCAGATATGTTTCTCCTAGTAAACTGTGATTAGCTCTCTGCAGCACAGGGCTGTGCCCTATCAAATCACAGCATGAAAATCAGTTATTTAAATCTGTATTCAAACAAGAAGTACAATGAAATTTTGTTTCTACTCTCAGTAGTCTTCCCAACTCCACAGGCATTTAATGTGCCCAGCACTTTTTAAGCTACAGTAACTATTTATCACTGATACTTTCTGTTCAAAACCAATTATTTTATGCTTACACAACTTAGTTTATAGCATCAAAGCCTTGCCTGAGTAGATGTTGACATCCTCATCATGAGTGTTCTCTGTACTTCTCAATTCATCACACCTACTGTTTGCAGCTGTCAGTCTTAAAACTCACAAAGACTCGCAAAGCTCAAGAGTTCCTTAACCCATATCATCTATATTTGAATGTAACAATTTCACAAATCTTAAAGAATAATGGAATTGGTTCAGATTTGGCAAGACATTTCAGGTTCTGCATTCTTTTGCAGAAAGATTACTTAATCTTAAATGTAATATTAAAGCATTAACCTCCATTTTCGCTCCAACGAAGTCAGTCAGGAAAGAAGATTCTTACAGTCCCATACACTGAGGAAATTCTCTAGGGTGTAACAACAATTTCAGACCAGCGGGGAGGGGAGCATGGCTGTCTGAGCATCTGTGGAAGAAGACCATGCAGCCTTGCCATACACAGAAAACTTTTGTGCACAGAATGGCATGAAGGAAGGCATTTTTTTTTTAAGCAGCAACAGAGAACCTGGTATTCATGACGAAACAGCTCCAACTCTAAAAGCATGAGCAAATAGTGTAATTCCAGCCCAACTTACAGGTCAGAGCACTTTGTGCAGAGCATGCTTTAGATGTTGGTGGGCCAGTATGATCCCAGAAGTGTTCTGGTGCTTTAACCTTTCCACACTTCAACAGCATAAAATCCAATTACTCAGTTTTGGGGTATGTAAGCCAAGTTTTGGTTGTCCAGTTAGATTATGCTTTCTATTGCTGTGATTTCTAAAATCAGCAAATAAGGAACCATAAGACAAAAAAAAAAATTTTCCTTTTACCAAGGGCATAAAGGATACAGGGTGGTACAAAGGGAGTGCAGAACATAATATGTGTACAAAAAAGGGCTTTTTCCCTTGGAGTGCTCTCAGACCTCCACAGTGAATGGGAATTAAGGAGCTCAGTGCTTTGCACTGACAGGCCTTAGAAATATTAAGTAATTACCAGAGAGAATATTATTTACTCTGACTTGCAAATCTACGTGCATCACAGATGTGGAAAGTATCTGAGAGAGCAAAGCCCACACACCATGCAGAAAATACCGAGTGACCGTTTTCTATCTTGGAGGTATCCTTCCTCCTGTCCCCATTCTGCATTTGTATAAATAGTCAAGATCCATAGTCTGGGAGAGGGAAAATAAAAGCAAGTTGAACACAATGCATGTATAAAAATTAGATTTAATGAAGAGCCTACTGCGGATTTATTTCCTGATGTTCTTCTGTGGTAATAAACACACGTCACTTAAGACACTTAGAAGCCAGGCAGAAAAACGAAACCAGGAAATTTCTTGGCTGCCATCTACTGTTCAAAACTTTCCTGTATCCCACAAAAGAATAAATCCTAGAACAAATCCAAAGAGCACTCACTGACATCTTCAGGTTTTCTCCTCTTTACTATTCATGGATAAGACCAATGTCTTTGGGCTGCTGTTTGAAACCACTATATTTCTGTAAGGAAATTCTGTGTATATGCTCACCTTTTGATCAGTACAAGAATGAGCAACAGAAAAGCTTGTAAACTTAATGACACACTGATTTAGGGAAGAACACTGCAGTATTTTTAGAGTTTCAATGAAAAACTGCACTTCTTAAAAAAGCTCTACTAATTCACTGAAAAGCACTAGAGAGTGATTTCACTGTACAGCAATAAGGCAGCACTAGGACAGAAACTGAAAAGCAATGTGCAAGGAAGCTGCTTGCCTTCCCTTTTTGTGAGGCTTTGTGTTACTATCAGGGTAAGCCCTACAATATATTAGTTTCTCTATCTCATTTTGAGAGTTGCCTAGATCTCCTTGTCCTTTTCAACTCCTCTGATCCATCTTTTGCTGCCCCAAAGAAATCACTATGATCCTGCAGAATGGAAGAATAAGACAGGCTGGAATGAAAAGCTAATCTTCATGTCTGACCTAGAAGATGACTTGGAAATTAGGTTTAAATGACATAAGATGCCAGGCTGTCAGTTTATAACAAGATCTGAGCAGATTGTCACCTGGAGTGCATTAAGAACAGTGTGACCAGCAGGTCAAGGGAGGTTCTTCACCCCCTCTACTCTGTCTGAGTGAGGCCACATCTGGAGTATTGTGTCCAGCTCTGGTCTCCCCAGATCAAGAAAGACAAGTAACTACTGGAGAAAGCACAGTGGGGGGCTACTAAGATGATTAGAGAACTGGAAAATCTCTCTTACAAGGAATGGCTGAGACACCTCGGTCTGATTAGCCTGGAGAATAGAAAGCTGAGAGGGGACCTTTATAAATATTTAAAGGGTGGGAGTCAAGAGGATGAGTCCAGTCTCTTTTCAGTAGTGCCCAGTGATAGGATAAGCGGCAACAGGCACAAGCTAGAACACAAGTTCCACCTTAACATAAGGAAAAACTTCTTTACTCTGAGGGTGACAGAGGCCTGAAACAGGCTGCCCAGAGAGTTTGTGGAGTCTCCTCTGGATACTTTGAAAACTTGCTTGGATATGTTCCTAGGCAACCTGAACTAGGAGAACTGGCTTTAGCAGGGGGTTTGTACTAGATGATATATGGAGGTCCCTTCCAACCCCTACCATTCTGTGATTCTGTGATCTACAGTAAAGGAGTTTATTGAGAGACCCTAGGCTTGCAAGGCCAAAACCATCTGAAATCGGATTCTTGGGTCAATTCTGTCACTCACTTCCAGACTTCAGTCATATGTTTATAAACTGAAGACTCATCCTTGGAAAATATACTCGGAGCCAATTACATACTTAAGCTGAAAGCACCTAATAACCTTCTCTTGATTATCTAGTCCAAACACACTCACAGCAAGTCCAACAAGTTCAAGCTGCTCAGACCCTGTCTAGTCAGGTTTTGGACAAGTGGATATGTCAAATGTCTCTGGGCAATCAGTTCCAGTGTTTCACCACCCTCACTAACCAACGTGTCTCCTACTCATTCACCTGCTTGGCACATTTGAAAAACAGTATTTCTAAGATTACCACTCAAATGTTCACATTACATATATACACATACATACATATATAGCATAATGAAGCTGACCATGTACTTCTAGTCTTTAGGGAATGAACCATTCCCTCTCACATGTATCATCTCACACATATCAAATGTATCAGATGGTGAAGTAGCTTTTCCAGAATGATTGTAGAATACGACAACTTCAAGTGTAATGCATATTAAAATATTGAACCTCTGTAGAAAAGTACTAACAGATGATCTAGTGGTAACTTCAGCTTTCACACAGTCTTTTCTCTATTCTTTTGTTTCCTTTAGTATTCCTCAGAGTTCAGGGTGGTGTGCAGAAAAATAATACTGATTGGGAATCAGCCTACCAGTAACCCAAAAGGTACTATACTCAGTGTCTAAGGAATGCAAGCAGGTCAGGGTTTGTATTGTAATAAACAAGAGAAAATCTAAAAGAAAGCAAAGAAATTAAAGCAAAAAGGCACCCACCCCCCTAAGAACAACAAAAAGTAAGCAGCTATAAAAAGTGTGTTATGGTTTGTGCACTGTGTACCAGATCATTCTGATGCTTGTGGGCTGTAATTATCTGTGTCCTGTACTTCCAGGAAGAGAATTTGGATTAAATTAGTACTTCAACCTACCTGGTTTGAAATGGGGTAAAGAGTGGACTCCAGGCCATGTATCTTCGTTCGGCGTTCCAAGTACCTGTGCACAAAAAGACAAAAAACCCACACATTGCTTTAATGGAAAAGACTCAACAAGTCATAGCATTGCATGAAGCCACTCTTCATCATAAGCAAAATGTTTCTTACAATCTAGACTTTAAATAGGCTTAGTTAAAATGGTGAGAACATAAAGTTAAATGGTTACTATGGTTTTGAGGTACCAGTGGAGTTGGTAAAGCACGTAACGGTGCTGTGTTCTTGTCAGGTTGCCTATTTAACCAATGCACGTTAAAGCTACTTTCAATTGACAAATGTCAAGCTACATGCATATCTCAGCGTGCTGGTGTTACAGAGGGTAGGTATTTTAGTTCAGAAATCATTTAAATCCCTACAAACTTAATTAAGATGAAGAGATACCTAGTAGATGATAGAAGATTTGCACAGATGGTGAAGCAGATGACCAAGAACATGGCACGAACAAGAATGCACAGCAAACAGGTGTCATTTTATGTGGATGCAGTATACATAGAAGTAGTAAATTTTTAGGAAATACAGACTTTATTGACTCATGCATTATACTTTATTTCTATTCACTTCAACTGCCCTTCTTCTTGTCATGTAAGTCAGACGAATTTTCAGGAGCAAAGTATTCTCTGATCACACGAAAAGTTTATGCCCTGTGTCTTTGGCACAAATAAAAAGCACATTGAGCGAACAGTTGTAATTAATTCTCCCAAACCTGGTTTTGCTTCATAAGACTTAAGTGTCAATGCTTGTTTTAAGTGGTGCTGAAAGGAACATCTAAATCAGCAGCTCTAGAAATGCATTTCTGAATGAGGTGTGAAATTTTATATTTCACTAGTGGGATCATTCTTGTTATAAATTCACACCCAATTTCTATCACTAATGAAAATGCTACCAACTGTTTTCAATATTTGTTATAAGCTTAGGCTCTAGAATAAAAAGCTGATAGTCTAAAGTGAAAGCATTTCTCAACAGTCTGGTGCTTGGCTTGCATTAATTACATCAGGACAAAACAAGACAGAGTTAGTGTGAAAATCTCTGGCCCAAGTATATGAAGGTTTGTGACATTTCAGGGCAAGCTGCAAGACGTCTGTTCCAAATCATTTAGAGCTGGTTTTAATTGTGTCTGCTGCAATATACATATGTATTAAGAGAATTAAAGAAAAGATCACTCTAGGATATTTATTACGCTTCTTAAGCTATGTAAACTTTTGTTCATGTTGATAAACTCAAGCTTAAAAAAATTCTAAGGAGACTGGGAAGCTAAAACTCAAAAAAATTTCTCTATGTCTCTGCCAGAAATTTATTTAATAAAAGTGCTCAATAGGCTTAAAAACTTGAGGCAAAAGTAAGTGATCTTAGATACAATTCTTAAGTACAAGGTGTGCTTTATGACTCTAGGGCCTCAAATTTATTAAGTAATTTACAATACTAATACTGTGCTTCCAATCTAAGAAAATGAATGCAAAGATCATTTTTTGTCCACTATCAAATACATCAAAAAAATAGTCCAATTTAGATGTAGTATGACCTGTAGGAGGTGAAAACAGAGTACCAAGGTGTCATAGAAACAAAAATGACAGTGTCAGTGCAACTAGACAGTATACATTCATGTGGTTATTTGGATATGCAAGTTCACTGATTTTATTTGTAAACATGGTTTGTAGGACATTGCTTTCAGTCCTTGTGAACTGTGTCTTAGTCAGCATTTGAGTAAGATAAATCTAGCCCTGCAACCCTGATTTGTCACAACACCCGTATTCATTTCATTATTGCTACTAGGGAGAGCACAGTTCTCTCATTGAACATAAAAGAAGTTAGGATATACCGGTGACACTATGTCACTAAATCAATTTGCACATAGTCAGCTTCTACATTAATCAAACTCCTTATGCCAAGCATGTCCTAGACCAGGAGAGGGAGCCCGTGGATTAAAAACAGAGATTCTTGCATCTTCAATTTAAATTAATGGTCCTCGACTTTGCAACACCTCTTAGCAAATCAAAGGAACATACTCTCATAAAACGTTATAAGAAAATTATCCACACCCTTCTAAATGTGTGTTCTTGGTCGACTCTTACTTTAGATTAAATATAGGCAGCTGAGGCACTGTAGAGATAAATATTGAAACCAGCTAACAGAAACTCAAACTTCCAGTGCAAGGGAGAGTATTTATCAAACCAATTTAATATAGACCTTGGAGCTAAGAAATGTGTTACTCTTATTTTCAAAGTAACATCAGGTCCAGTAACAGAGGGCTTGATGGGAACTAATTTATGTAATGAAACTTATGTAACTCACAATTTTGTTTCACTGGTTTTCCATTTCTTTAATAATATTGCAGCACATTTGCTGGTACAGTGGTTAGGTGTTGGAGTACTCAAAACACCTCCAACATTTATACCTTCTTCCAAGGGTAGTAGTCAAGCTAAAACCAACTAGAGTTTTCAATCATCTAAATGCCTACCATTTTTAAGGTAGGGGCACTCTGGCATGGCTTGATATGCTTTTTTTTTTTTTTTTAACTGTATTACTAAAACAAGAATAAACTATAATTCTCAAATTTGGAATGGAATTAATGTTTTCCAGGGACCAGGATGGTTATGGTTTCTTTAAAGAAAACTCTAAAACCCACTGGGGTTTTACTGTTCTGCACTACATACAACAGTCTGGGCTATTTTATTCCCTAACAAACGAGATGAAATGATCTCCTCATTTGAAACTTGCTGTTCAAAATCAGGATCAGATTCTAATCTAATTTGTAGTGTGAAAAATCTATTTATAGAAAAGCAACAGATTTACAATACATTGGGGTACTGAGGGCCAAACACCCTTATTGCCAGATGACATTGTTACAGTTTGGCAGAAAGTCATGAAAACAGAACCTGCTGTTCAACTCTCCATATACAAGCATGATACAGAAAGATTTCCCAGGAGATGCAACACAAATGCATTAAAGTCTATTGCACTGCCTTCATTTTTTGATATATGAAAAAAATTGTTTGCTTTTTGCATCTGATTTTAAAAAGACTCGTCATACTCACCTTTAATTAACCTGCTCCCTGGTGTGCAAGGGAATCATTATTTTACAGTGAGCATTAATGCCATTCTACCAACACAATTAGTCGTGTTGTCTTGTATTCTGCTTCAAATGCAAAACCCTTCCCTATTATTTGCATGTAATAAGGTCATTCTGGGTAACAATTTGTCCGAAGAAGTCATCTGAATCTCTTGTGAATGAGATGAGCAGCAGTGCAAATCTTTCCCACCATCTTTTTCCCAAAGGCTGGCATAATTAATAAAGAACAAGCATTTTCATTTGCACTACAACTTTTGAATATATAAAGCTGTGTGTTACTGAAATGCTTTAACCCTTGTTCGATCTGGCAATCCTCAAGAAAGGCAATGGTTTGAACTTCAACAAGACAAAGAACATGCAGCCTGTGGTATTTACTCAGGGTTTTTTTTTTTTGCTAGCAACAGAGCAAGCAGAATGAAAAGCAAGATCAGCATGCAAATGATCTGCCCTTCCTTAGACAACATTTACAGGAATCAGGCTAAGCAATTTGTTGAATTTTCAAGTGTTTTCCTGATACATCCACTTGACAAACAAAGAAAGTTTAAGTCAAAAAAATGTCAGAAGAGTGATCCCCCCCCCAATAAAAAGATGTTTTTGTTGAAAAACGCCCTAGAATTTCCAATAGGAAAGTTACAAGAAGGATGTAAAAATGTTTTATTTTATTTCCTTTTATGAATCATCAAGATTTCTGTTCTAGTCTTCGTATTTGCCAGGTAAAATATACTGTATTTAGTAAGTTCTTGGCTGTGATGTAGCATGGGAGACTATAGTTCTGTGAGGAACCAAATTTAATAAAAAGAGGAAGAGAATAAGCATTGCAGAGCCATTTCCAAATTAGCAATCTCTTTCTGTTGAGTGAGATTTGTAAGTTTCAGATGTTCTCTTTTTTCAACAGATATATTCCGATATATTCTTCCAAAACATACGTATATAATGATTTCAACTTAGTCAAAACCTAAGTTCTTCTCCTTTTCATTACAAAAAAGTGTGTTACTACTTTAGATTTGGCTCCTGAGAAGCAGTGTGAGTTCCAGGGTTTTGCTATGGCAGCTCCATCACTCCCAGAGCCACCTCTGAACATGGAATGTCCCATCTGGTCTGAGAGAGGAGAAGCTTATGTGATCTCACTCTCTCAAAGTCTGACCTGGTGCTAAGCCATCTGTCCAGATGATCCACCTACTGCTGCATTCCCCTCACGAGGAGTCACCATTAGGTAGATCTTAACCACATCTTCCCCAATCAGGGAAAGCGGTGTATTACCACCTGATAACGGCAGTGAGCACAAAGTTTGTGAAATAGTGAAGCGCAACGGAGGAATTTTGTGCTTCTCCTTATCATTTGGTGTTAGTATAATGGGTTACAAAAAAATACATTCAGCAACTATTTGTGTATTAAGCATGCTGACTCAGTCTGCCGATGGACAACTGCAGCCACAGAAGGCTTCCTTCAACTCCCTGCTGGGCATGATGGTTGACAGCTGAGTGTCAAGTTGAATACCCAAAAGATAGAGACAGAAATGGAATTGCCTCGGTACCAGTCATTTCTTCACATCAGGAGCTTAGCAGTTCAGTTTTTCTAAGGGAGAATAAATCTATCAGTTTGTGTAATGCACTTATGTGTTTACTGGATTGTGGCTGAACACATTTCAATTTTGGGAAGGTTATGGATGTTCCAGGGTTCCCAGTTGCAATGAAAAAGCCACCTCATTTTTCACTACAGAAATAATGTCTGTCAGCTAGGATAGCAACAATGTATTTATTCGGATTCATGAAAAATAAAGACCATTAGTTGTCCTTGAGATTGAAAATATTGAAGCTTTCATTAAATAAGTGGCAAAAATTGCGTATGGTTCTTAAACCAGGATTTCACATCAATTCAAACAACTGAAGTGAGACCGTTTGATCAAGGCAGTCTCTTCCCATGTGGAAAAAACTAAAGGCCTTGTTCAGAGCATTTTTGTAAAATATATTACACAGGAAACTCTTTCCATATATTTTTAATTCAACTGTCATCAAAACATCCCTTCATTATTCCCACATAGGTAAGAATGAAAATGCCAGTGAAATAGAGAAGCAACATACTAAGTATACAGAAAATGTAATGTGATTTGTATGATTCCTCTTCAGGACAAAAGTCTTAAACAAGAACTCATAATTCTTTACAGACAAAAGCAGACTTTCAAATTCTTATTCTTAATTTTGTGTGTAAAACAGTCTGTATATTTTGCTTCCTTATGTCCCTGTAAATGCTATCAAAGTCATAAAAAAATTTGCAGTGATGATAAACTGTAAAAGGAAAAATAAATTCAATAATCACCATCTTATATATACAATTGTAATGTGTAGCAGAATATGTTTAATGTAATCTGCATTCATTCAGGATATTAAATCAGAATTATGGATATAAGAGAAAACAAGGGTGGTTAGAAAACAAGCTGATTAGAGTATTTCTTGTGCAAGTTATTTTGTGAATGATCTAATCATTGTCTTAAAAAAAGCAAGATACTAATTTCTTTCAAAAGCTCTAAGACGTACCTGCTACACAGACAGTGAGTATAAGACACAACAGCAACAAAAAAGAAAGCAAGCATCTCCTCACCAACCCCATAAGCTTGTTTCTGCTGTACGTAAAGAGATGGTGTTTTGTGAAAAAAATAGAAGTTACTGAAGTTTATTCTCTAAGGTGAAAAAAAGCAGTAAGAACAGAATGAGGTTGACCCACCATGAAAGGTTGATTCTTTCAGGCATCAAGAGGAATATTGTCATTCCATATGTGGATAATAAAACCATTTGCTTTGAACATAAGGAGTGATTTATGATGAAGCTGGCATCAAAAACATTTAGGTAATGTGCCAGTATGGATGAGGGAAGCAAAACATGAAATTATTATCAACATTCCCACAAAATTTTAACAACACACATTAATTAAAAAAAGTCAACTAATATTTGTGCTTTAGCTCTGTCAAGGATGAAAAATGAGGTACTTAAAACAGTAAAGGATCCAACTGTTTTTATCCTTTCCCCATAGAGGAAAAATATGAAGAAGTCTCACCAAGAAGCCTTTCAATATGTGATTTTTCCAACCTTACTTTGTGTATATAAATGGTATTTGAGTAGCTGTCTGCATCAAAAAATTAAATTCATCCCAGCACTGTATCCATGCTGTTTGTGGCATAAATAAACTCGTGGTTCTCTTCATACCCGTGGTAACCAGAGCTACCTTTTTGAGAGACCCCAGCAGAGAAACCACTGCAACCGTGCTAAAACAAGGAAGATGACAGGAACTGGAGACTTCATAAACATGTCTATCTGCCTCCACAGAGCCAGGCTCTACCTGCTGCATGAGCTCAGCATGACAGCTGGGAGGAACTGAGCAGGCATCACCACAGACCCAGCACTGCAGATTGTCAGGACAGGATTAAATGAAATCCCTAATTTTACCATAAAGCATTACCAAGATACGCTCAGTCAGAAGAGTTTTGTTTATTCTGAAAAGGACCTACTAAATACATAATATATTCTGAATCACAGGAACAGGTCTATCAATAAGATAGCTTCTAGAAACTAATTCTGTCCATAATCCAATTTAATTAATTAAATTAATTAATTGGAGAGAGAGGAAAACCAGAGTAATTTAATGTAAATTTTACAATGAGAAAAAAGCAAGTTGTATGGGGCTGAGGTATCTTCTTCCTACAGGTAGTCAGCACATCTCATAATGTTATCATAGTGCCCTATTTTATAACTTACAGCTTTCCTAAAGGTTCACATGGTGGAAGAAACTGGTTTCTTATTTAGTGATTCCCACTAAAATAATTCTGTTAATGAGACAAACACTAAAACCACTAATAAAACAGGATTTGGAAAACATTTTGAAAACAGAGGGGCCTATGCTGTAAAGAGAGAATCTGAAATTAGCAGCAAAAGGAAAAAAAGGCAAACTCCTGACTGAGACTGTACTTTTCCTCAAATCAGTGAAACCATGAAGCAATCTAGCAAAATTACAAGTTCATTAAAAAGCATAGCACATGCTAAAAGGAGACTATGTTTATCTCTAAAGTGAAAAGAGGGCTCCTCTGTGAAGGATGCTCCATGCTCAAGCAGCAGAACTGAGAACCTGTCCCTCCAGCTTTCCCAGCCACCTGTGTTGAGGAGTCTCCTTCCATCATCAAACAATCCCATCATCATAATAAAAAACCCCTGAGATTAAACTAAATTTAGTGTCTCTAATAGCTACTTTGGAGCTGCAGAAACTGCAGAAACACCTCAATAGGATGAAAATGATCCTTAGTAAGAAGAGAATTTTAAAGGTTTTGTACACCTGGAAGCTGTGGATCGTGAAAAGACTGGGAAGAAAACTCTTGCCAAAAAACTACAGCTGACCTCAACAGAGTACTCTCCTCTTGCTCCAAGGAGGCAAGTCTGCCTTTCTGACATTGCCAGAGCTTGTGAGCTCTCAAATAAGGTTACAGAGAGGGAACAGTTTCACCAAGGAAGATCTTGGTGTTAATATGTATGAAGAAGCAGCTGCTGATGATTTCTGTGCTGGAAGATCTCTTCCTTACTATTTGGTAACAAACAGAATGGTTTTCTTCACTGTGAAGGAGAAAAGAGACACCAGTTTTCTCTCAGAAGGACCCCCCTGGCTCACAACTCGTGCTTGTTTACATATACTTGAAAATCTGCTCTGATTTACCCTGTACAGAATGGTATACACTTCTCCTTTTAGATTTCCTATCCCGTTTGTGTTGTAAAGCCTTTGGAATAACCCACCCAAACAGAGAGTCCTCTCCTAACTATGGTCTTTAAAGACTTATTTCAAGTTATTTTACTGGCTTTTTTTTCTTTAAACCTAAAAAAGAAGAAAATAAAATAGCCAAAAGCCTGCGGGAGGCTTTTATGAAATGTACTTCCACAAGCCCTGCTGTGCTGGCTCAGCAGCTGGCTCATTTGAATTCCAGGTATGCACTACACGGGGTTTATTTGGAAATGCTGGCTTACCGTAAAAGCAATGCTGCTTTTGGATCATAAAACTGCCTTTATGGTCTTTTTGAAGACCATAAAAGTGGCTCAGTGTCTCAGTGAACACACACAAATTCCTACCAAGTGTAGCAGCATCCAATCTCATTGGCACAGGCAAAGCTACACCACTGCATCAGGATACTTAAGGGCTTAAAGCTGCCATTCAGCTGGAAAGCTTATTTAAATAATTACCAGACCAAATTTATGAATCTTCCTATGAATCATCATAAAATAGCAAGGGAAACATTTGTATTTAAAATGAAATTGTGTTTCTTCACTATACCTTTGTTTAACTACAACTATTTGAACAAACCAGCACATTTGGGATCACATCCACTCCTGATATGGATCATCACCACATCAGGAGCTGACCCAATGGTGTTCACAGAAACCAATCCACTGTTTTCTCCTAGAGCAAAACCCCAATCAGAAGCGGTGAGGCGTACTGTACGTCTTGGATACTGGAAACCCTTTGTCTCTGGCCTGGTGCCCAGTCACAACACACTGGAAGAACGAGTGTACCTTGTTGTGACACCACACCAAGACTTATGCACAAGGAACAGCATATGCATGGCACAATAGAAGCTCATGACATATGCTGCTTATATGATAAGAAAACATTTGCAGTGGAGAGGAAACTAAGGTCCTGATCTTGTAATAATCTCAATTTTGAATAGATTCATGCAGCCACGTGGACTCCAGTGAAGCAGTGGGTATTTTGTCAATTTTTTTTAAGCAATCATTTGTTCAATCTGCAGTTAATGAAGGCAGGCAGTCATGCTGCCATTTGAAGAATGTGTGGGTCCAGGTGTTAAAGTATTTCTGAAACAGTCCGTGCATTAATAATGAGCTCCAATTGTGCTGGGTATATGTGGTTGATATAAGAGCATTCTTCCTGGATATCTAAATATCCTGCTCATTCCTAAAATGAACCTTAGCAGAATTCCCAAATCAAATCACTTTAAAACACGTCTAACCTCATCACTAAAAATCCATTTCAAGTGATTCAGTTTCAAGTGTACATTCTACAACAAACCATAGCACAATGCTTGGTGTATTAATTCCAACCAGCAGTATTTTGCTACACAAAAAGGAAGAGTTTTATACTGCTGACTATCCTTCTGAGTCTGAATAGCAATAGAACAAGCAAGCAGAATGAAAAATGGAAGTCTAACCAGTACAGAAATACTGGGTTTTTCCTAAAAGTGGGGGAAATGTCAGCCTATTTCTAATGGAGAGACACTGTCTATAAAAGTAGCTGAGATATTTTAAGTGGTGCTGGGGGCTGAATCCCAGGGAGATACTCATTCTCATCCAGAAGGCAGTAAGATCAATGGGGAGGCTGTGGCTGAAGAGAACCCATATCCTCCGCTGCAGCATAGTGAGCTAGAACACCTCACTCCAGAGCACCTCGGAAGTTTCCAGTGAGTTCTTCACTAGAGCATCTACTCATTTTCCCGACACCTTCTCTACCCATTTCCTTGCAAGTCCAGTAAGAGGGAGGGGTTCATTCATCTTCATGACACCATGAGGTACACATCCAAATGTAGAGATCAGAAGCGGGTTTAGAAAAAGTATGGAATATTGAGACACTCAAATTTTCTGAAAATTGGAAACTGCAATTTAACCATTTATTATTCATTTAGCAGCAGTGGCTTTAATAATCAGTTGGCAGATGGCCTAAGACTTTTCATGTTGACTATTTAAATGATGGTGAAAACAGATGTCATGTAACTGGAAGGGGCAGCTGCACTCCCAGCTTCAGTGAAACCATTTGTTTGCTCTGACATTAGTGCACTCAGTAACTTTGCCCATGACTTCCAAGCTATCAAAAACACCAGGCAGGAGGGATTAGAACATCGTCATCTCCTGTCTGCATTTAAAATTGCCCTAAGCCACATGCAGGGCAGCTGCAGTGGCAGTCCTTGATCTTTGCAGCCACACTTTTGGGCAAAAGGGAACTACTTCCCTGGAGCTGCTGGAACAGTTCCTCTCTACTTAGTGAAGAAGGGAGCTGTGAGGACTGGGTAGGATTTGGAGAGAGTACTGCCTACAGTATTGAAGGAATTGAGGGGGTTTGCACTGAAACACTTGAAGTATGAATGAATGAAGGCAAATTCTCAAGAGATTGGCACCACTTAACACCTGCATATAATGGTCCACTCTTTTTCAGAAAACCAAACCGAACCCAAAAAACAAACTGGATGGGGAAAGGGACAAATAAATAAATAGGATATGCAAACACAGAAAAGAAAATTTGCACAGACACATGACAAAGAGTTTCTGTACCACTAGTAGTCAATAACGGTGGAGAGGAAGAGAAAGAATGAAGTTAAAAGTTTCTTATCCCCCACTCCCAATGCATTAAGGTCCACAGAAATACTGGTGATACAAAGGCTTAAAAGTGATGCAGGGTCAGAACAGGAAAATGACTACATTAATTCTTTAACATGAGCAACACTGCTATTACAAGGCAAGTCATAGCATTTCAGAGGTAAATTTTACAGATCTCATTGAATTAGTAGAAAGGGAGATGTTACTCCAATGAAACAATGTTAACTATGCAAGTTATCAGAGAGAAAAATCAACTTCTCAGTGATATAGGCACAGCTGACCTCTTGGACTATGTGAGGAATGCAGATGACCAGCATGATGCTATTATTAAGCTAGTTTTAAGGCTGCAAAAGCAACAAAACCATGAAAGCAATAGCAAGAATAAGACAATATAAAGCAAAAGTGGTAGGAAGCTGCACTGAAAGTATGTTTTACTGAAAGGAAATGAAGTCCAAAGAAGACATGACTCTAGTAAGAAACAGGTGTTTCGCTATCCTTAGTTTTCAGCCACTTTCACTTGTCTGATAAATGTTGTTTGGGTTTTTTTACGGAATAGGGTACTGCAGGGATATCGTTAAAAGCTCCATAAAACAAACAAAAGAGGATTTTCCCTGGCTACAGTTATTTACCCTGCTTTGAACTGTTGAGCATTTCATACAGTGATATATGATGTAGTGAGGTCAGCACAACCTGGTCTCTACTCTGCCTTTTCCAAGAGAAAGGAGCAATACTAGCACACTCTAACAAGCCGGTCCAGCAGCACAGCAGTGTTATTAATCAAATTTCTCAGTCATCAGACCAGACCAGACTATACCAAAATGATCGGAATCTCCAACATCCAAATTATTAAGGTGTCTTTTTAAGTAATTAGGGCAATGGATGCACATCAAGATGAGACACAAAGGATAACTAACGGATTGACAAATCTCTGGCTGCATTCCCTGATTGTACTTAAGGGCCAGTTCAACAGCAATGAAAAAAATATGTAACTTTTCTTTCTCTTATGAGAAAAGCACAGTTACCAGCTACAGCTGAGAATTGGCAGATACACCTGAAGGTTGCGCGGCCATCCAGCGAGACTGGGACAGACTGGAGAACTGGGCAGAGCAGAACCTACTGAGGTTTAACAAGGATAAGTGCAGAGTCTTCCACCTGGGGAAGAATAATAAAGTACACCAGTACAGACTGGAAGGTGATCTGCTGGAAAGAAGCCCTGTGGAGAAGGACTTGGGAGTCCTGGTAGACAACAAGTTCTCCATGGAACAGCAATGTGCCCTTGTGGCCAG